>JAOEHQ010016468.1:0-15258 GCA_025447715.1 Asclepias incarnata
TTTACATATTTGCCCCCTAAATCTTACATATTTGGTCCCCTCTTTCTTTTACCCTTAATAATTGCCCCTAAATCTTATTATTCATTTTAACAGCTATATTATTATAAATAAATATAAATAAATGAATAATAGATATATAAACACTTTTCCCCAATTTTAAAAAGACAATCCACATTGATTTGAAAGTTCCACCAAGACCTCCTGGTTACGCTTTTGTCGAGGTGAGCTTTAGTTAACTTATGCTGATGCTTCTTCCTTTTTAATTTGTTTTTGAATCTTGTCGACATATTTGTTGATGTTCTTTCGTTTAGTTTGAGGAGGCTCGTGATGCTGATGATGCTATACGTGGTCGTGACGGCTACGATTTTGACGGGCACAGATTACGGGTTTGTCACACTTACATTAGATATGTTATTTCACTTTGGAGCAGCAGTAATGGTCGATTTATATTTACTATACTATTGATCTAACAGGTGGAACTTGCCCATGGTGGTCGTGGTAACTCATCTTCTACAGATCGTTATAGCAGTCGCAGCAGCGGTCGTGGTGCTCGAGTTGGTGGAGTTTCTAGACGCTCTGATTACAGAGGTGTAGTTTCAGCCTTATATATGCATGTTGCACCATTTTACCGGTGAAGAGTTTGACTCTCAAATGTAATTGTTATTTTGATTGACACAGTATTGGTGACTGGGTTGCCCTCTTCTGCGTCGTGGCAAGACCTTAAGGTAATCTTGATTTGATTTCTGAAAATTGGACTTACGACACTAAGTTTTTATTTTGGGAAGTGTTATGTGGTTCAACTAGTCTGCCAGGCGTGTATCTTTCTCATCGTATCTCTTTTCTTATTCAGGATCACATGCGTCGGGCTGGTGATGTTTGTTTTTCTCAAGTCTTTAAGGAGGGTGGTGGTAAGATTATTATCTAAATGTGTAATTTAAAGCTACACTTTATTTGATCGAAAGGATGTAGACATTTTAAATTTGCTAAGTTGTTCGTGTTGACATGTTATTGTTCTGCAGCCACTACAGGGATTGTGGACTACACAAACTATGATGACATGAAATATGCTGTAATTTATAGTTTCTTCTTTTCAGTCTTTGCTGCCATGAATACATATAAAAGTTATGGTTGTAATAATTATCTTTGAATATGTTTCCAACAGATACGTAAATTGGATGACACTGAATTTCGAAACTCATTCTCTCGTGGATACATACGTGTATGATTTCAAATTTTCAATTAATATGTAAATTATTCATATTCATATATGTAACATATTTATGATTTCAACTGATACGACAACTATTTATGTTCTATTTGTTTTAATTTGCTAATCTCCTGTCTCAAATCACTTATAGGTGAAGGAATATGATTCAAGCCATTCTAGGAGCCGGAGCTTCAGTCGTAGCCGGAGCCGCAGTCGGAGCAAAAGCAGGGGGTCTAGCAGGAGTCACAGCAGGAGCCGAAGGTTGGAACATATCCGTTGCACTATTTATCATACTTTTCTTTCGCTTGGCAATTATGACCCATTGTGTGAATGGGTCGATTTGGCTTATGTTCGAACTGGCTAAATGGATAACTTCTAAGATGGGTTGAAATCTCCCTGACTTGTATTTTTGGCGCAGATAACTCCCTAAGTTGTTTTGTTAGATGAAATATATTATTTTTGAATTAGTATGATTTTTTCTATATATACACATAGTATTTAGAAACAATTTAAAATGTTTATGTTCCTCTATACTCTGAATCTGAACTTCAACTTGGTTTATATTTCTTATATCTCCATGCAGCAAGTCCCCGAAAGCAAAATCTTCCCGTCGCTTAAAATCTCGTTCGAAGTCTGCTTCTCCTCATTCACGTTCTGGATCTAAACCTCCTTTATCAAGGCATACCTCTTCCCTTTTCTAATATTCCAGTTTTCAGTTTTGCATGCTTATATTGATTTAACCTTATGTCATTATTGCATGATAAATATTTGATTAATCTTACCCGACACACCCAACATTCTACTGATTGTAAGTAATAACTGCTGAATCTACTAGATTATCTAGCAGTCTTGTGGCATTATAATTCCAGTAGACATAAGTACTATATTGTCGTTTTGGTTACATTTCATTGTTGAGCACATTGAACTTGCAACTAGTGTGATTTGCTTTAGCGCCATAGATAACAGATCAGCTGATTAGCTAAAGAAAATCTTAAAATGAGGACTATGCTTAAGTGTCCTAGTGCAGACAAGTTGGGAAAATGACTACACAACAATTATTGGTTCTTTCTGTGAATTTATATGCTGAAGTGTGTCCTCCTAATTTCTATTCTAGATACGTACATATTCAATCATTTGGTGTCTGCTTCGTAAAATATAAGATGGGATATTGTACAATTGGCAATAACACTTTCAGTTGTTGAGGTATGGTGCTTTGTATATGCCAGTTTTGGAATTTCTCATGGTGTTCTTATCTGGAACATGAAGAACCTTGGATATGGATTGCACTGGTAAAGCTGGAGTGTGAACTAGGCGCTAGATGTCTATGTTCTATTGAACCCACAGGATAAACAGTTTGGATCATATCTTGGAACCACAGGATAAACAGTTTGGATCATATCTTGGAACCACGGTATAAAAAAGTTTGGACCATATGATGGTTCTTCAAATGCCATGTATCGGAATTCTTTTTGCAAAATGAATTTTTATTATAATATTTGGCTTCCTCCTAATTTTTGAGGTCTTGTCATATACTGATCTCTGTTGGGTTGCTAAACATTTTTGGATTTTCCATTTTGATTATATTGATTGTGGTTACTTAAGTCACTGACGTGGAAGTGGCACCAAGGCTGTTGGATCAGAGTTATTAACGAGGACCACGTGGATATTAAACTCGGTTGTTTCTGGAACTTTTGCAGATCACCTCCTTCAAGATCCATATCTCCTGTACCTTCTGTAAGTGAAACCACAACTGATTTAAGCTGATGAATTTTTAACTCGTGTGTACCATGCTACACTTGTAGGGTTATTTTTTCTTGGTCTATTTCATATTTTGTATTGCTTATCTTAAATGTACTTTGGTTGTCCCTGGCGTATAGTTTCATCTTGACTAGAATTGGGTAGCATAAAAAGTGGAAATTGATTCTGGTTGAAATGACTACTATGTAGTTAATTGAACGTATCTTTTTTTTAACGATAACCTCTAATTTTTTTAATTAAAAGGATTTAGGAGGGGTGGAATTTGCCACTTCTATAACTGGGTTGTTTGATTATGTCGTTAACACTTCGCCAGAAGCCCCTCAAAAAACGCAGTCCAAGCAAAAGTAGGAGTCCAAGCCGAAGCAGGAGTCGTAGCAGGAGCAAGAGTTTATCAAGGTATAATCTTTTGTACACTATGCCTCTCCCTTCTACACCGTTTTATACTTGTTTTTGTAATAATAAAAACTAATGGTTCTAAAGATAACTCTCCAAACTCCTAATTTACACTAATCTGGTGCTGATTTGGAAATGATAATGTCTCCAGGTGAATATTTAGCTGGTCGATGATTAGTTGATTATGAAGATATGGAGCATGAATAGTTGTCTTGGTATGGTGATGTTACATTTTAAGTTTAATATTGGATGAGATTTGGCAAGAATGTATTTTGGGATTTTTAGACTTGTGGTTATCTTTGCTAGACTACATTCAGAAGTAGATTGCTGCTTTCCAATTCTAACTTTTGGTGACAAAAAAAAGATTATGCAACCAAGTTTGGTGCCGGTTCCTGCTTTATTAGAAAGAATATATCCTCATGCTTCTATCATTATATGCCGTAAGTTGCTTTTCTGACACTAGAGCATATCTCCACCCACTGTATCACGATGGTGTGAAGCTAACATATCATCAAATGGGACAAACGAATAATACAGTGACATTAAGTGGATGACATGATTTGGTGACAAGCTAGACAGGAGCTAGACTTTGATCATCCATCTCCTTGGAAAGGATCTAGTCGTGAACCAAAATCCGTTTTCTATGGATAAGCTCATAAGCCAATACCTCGTCTGGCAGGCTATTCTATCTTTTTATGATTTGGTTTGGTTCTTAGCTATTTTAGACTAATCTTTGGGCGATATATTCAGCAGTATCAACTCTATATGAGGAAGTTTAGATGTAGAAATAGGGTACTTACTTCTTAATATATCCTCTATCCATTCTCATAGCATCACCTTTATCTAAACCGATATCTTTTTTATATCAGTAATTTTTTTAGTCAAACTTTTGTGGTTTTTATTTGGATTTATAATATTAAACTAAAATTAAATAGTTTTTTGGCCAAGTGATTAGAGCAGCATAAGAGTTTTGGATTTCGTGTATTACATTCATAATGGTCGTTTAAAAATGAGATCGTCTTGATGTGGTAAACCTATTTAACGAACTAAACGCGTCTATAAATTTTTTTCATCGCAAATACAGTTTTCGTGCCCTTCTCATTTGGCTATAAGTGTATATACGCGCTTACATGCTTTCATCATTCTATCTTTTTCTTATTTTTCATCAAACTCAAACTATGTCCAAAAGTTATCAAATCAATCAAATCTCAAGTAACTGCGCATCTATTATGTAAGCAAGTATTCGTGATGAAATTTCATTACTCGTACTCAGTTTTGTAATCGATTAAGAGTTACAGTTTGAATTAGGTTAGTATGTTGTAATTTAGTTCCATTTTACTTGATATTTCTTATGTAAAATTTACAAAAGTTAAATATAATATATAAAAGAAAAGGGTTTGCTAATGATAGCTTTTGATATAGAAAGTACAATTTTTTTTTATACGCGTTAATGACAGTCTCTAGGACAAATATTACTCCATTTTTTTTTGTTTAACAACAGAAAAAAAAAATATTACCCCATCTAACCTAATTACTAATAAAAACATAAGTAAATCTAAAAATAAACAATAATAAGATAAAACTAAGGACACATCTAGTTGGTGGTTTTTGGATCTAGTTGGTGGTTTTTGGATTTAATGGGTTTTATAGACAAATCATGCTTTGATAATCAAAAATAGAAATTAAACCTATATAATACACAACCAACATAAATAGTTTCTTTCATCAGTTTTTTTTTTGTTGTCTCTATCTCTCTCTCTTTATTTTCTCATTTTTCATAACTAGGACGTTCATGTGCCGCCTGTTAGGCGGCGTCGGTGTTTGAAACATGTTGTGGTACTTAGCTGAATGTTTTTGACGTGTAAGAAGTTGGTTCATGGTGACAATGTATGTTTAAAGACATATGAAATAATAATTTAGTACATATAGAGAATATCAAAAGTGTTATCATCATTTTCTATACTATATTTAAAAAATCTCACACGTTCGGGTTCAAACCAAAAATACAAAAATCAAATGTAAAAAAGGTATAAAAAACTAAATGTTAACAAAAAAAATACAAAAGGAATATATAATATTCACCCATGTGTTACCGCAGGTAACTGTTTTCTTTTTGCCTCAGGTAGCCGTTTTCGTTTTTAAGGACAATACCACAAAAAAAAAGTATAAAAAAAATCGAAAAGATATATATGCAAACCAAAAATATTAAAGAAAAGAAAATGTTACGAACGTTATAAAAAATAAAAAGTTACAAAATATATATTAAAAAAAAAGTTAAAAAGCCAATTACAAAAGTTATAAAAATACCAAAAAGTTACAAATATATGTTAAAAAAACAAAAAAATTTCAAAAAAAACCAAATACAAAAGTTATAAAAGATACCAAAAAACCTACAAAATATATGTTAAAAAAACCAAATTGGTTAAAAAAATATATGGTACAAAAAACAAAATGTTAAAAAGAAGAGAAAAAAATTGGTAAAATACAAAACACCAAAAAAAAAAAGTTATAAGGAAGATAAAAATGTTTAAAAAAATAATATGGTAAAAAACAAAAAATTACAAAATATATGTCATTTTTGAAAAGTTTAAAACTTTAAAAGCTAAGGAAAAAAAAAAAAAGAAGAAGGCAGATGGGGGCTGTAAAAAAAAAACCAGAGGGCATTAGGTGAATTTGGAAATAAAATAAAAAAAAAAGAGAAAAAATGGTTGGGAGTGGGTTTTGAAATAGAGATCTTAGGGTAGTTCCTATGCACTCGTCGTACAGAGGTCGTCGTCCTCATCTTGGACGACATGGTTGGCAAGGGTACTTCATAGCTGGTCGTCGTCGATGGCTGTCCAAATAACGAAAGCAAAAGACGAGCGTACGTGGCGCGTATGTGTGTGTTTAATTATTTTTTTTATTGGGGATAAGATGATGAAGGGGGTATGATAGGGAAGGGGTAGTTCTTAGGTGTGTCTTGGAGAGAGAAAACTGATGTAGCAATCAAGACGAGGGAATGACGAGTCCAGGATAGGAAAATGCCTTACAAACCAAAAAAGACATACAAACCACTCCATCCAAACTAGGATTTGGTAATATTTTGGTTTAGTTCATATATATATTATTTCGGGTTTTTTTTATCCGATTATTACCCACATTGAATTCCTTTAATATAATATATAATATAATTTTTTAATATTAAAATAAATATTTAAATCTAATATACTTATATCAAATACAAATTCTTTTATATAATAACAACACTTTTTCTTTCATACGATTATTTCAAATTCGTGTGTATTTTCAAACCAATACAAACCAAACGCAGGTTCAATAATTGAAACAAATGAATACCGACAAGTAGCCTAGTAAACATTTTCAACGGTAGACAAACACTACACGTCCTTCAACTACTATTTATTTATTGGTCAATAACACCTTCTTAACCATCCGTAAACCGTTTAAAAAAGAAACGGCGTCATACCCTCCCCATATGCGCCTTCAAATCCACTAACGTCGTTATCATTCTGTCAGAAAGCTTCTTCAATTCAATTCAATTCAATTCATACTCACCCACCACCACTCAAAATCAAATCTCCCAAAAATTCTCAAAACCCCACAAACAGTTCTAATAACAAAATTTCTTTATTAATTAGTATTTGTCACTATAAAGATCACACACTTTTTTCTTTTCTCAAACCCTAGAAGAAGAACAATTCATTTTTTTCTAAATCTATACATATATATATATATATATATATATATCTATTTATATCTATCTGTATGTAGATGTAGATATAATTATTACTAATTTATTATATAATAAAATGAGTGAAACAGAGCATGAAAATATGTTTACGTACCTATCAGACGATGTAATCCTCAACATATTCATCAAGCTCGTCGACGATCCACGTAACTGGTCACGCCTCGCATGTGTTTCCACCAAATTCTCCTCTTTAATCCGTACAATCTGCTGGAAAAACAAATGTCAACAATCGATTCCGGCGGTCGTCTCCGATCTGAACTCTTCAGGCGATCCTCCCGGCTGCTGGTCGTCGCTTTACAAGCTCGCTGTCTGTTGTCCTGGCCTTGTTCACTCCGGCGTTCTCCTTGAGAATTCCGATCTCGGACTTGAACGTGAGTTAGGTCCTGATGAAAATTATCAGGAAAATAAGTTGTTTCAAATCGGTACTTGCTCCTCTAGCTCTATTACTTATAATAATAATAATAATAATGATATTTATATAGATATTGATGATAAGGTTAAAGTTGATCGGGCTGAGTGTTCGTGGTCGTTATACGATGATTTGTATTTAGATACTGTTTATAATGACGTCTCTAAGAATCACGAGCAGATTAACGACGATGAGGATGTGAAAAATGAGGATGAGAGTGATATTGATGTTGTTAAGGCGTCCTGTGATTTTGTGGTTTGTAAGAAGAGGAAGATTTGTAGGTCGATAAAGGCACATTTAGCGTCCCAGGGTTGGAACTTTAGTAGGGAACAAGGGAATAAGTTGTTAGCGAGCAGGTTTAGAGGTGATTGTTTGTATATTTGTGATTGGCCTGGATGTGTGCATACCGAGGAGAAGCGGAATTATATGTTGTTTAGAGGTGTTTTTAAGAATTTTAACAAGTCTAGGGTTTGGAGGACTATTAAAGATGGGAATAGGAGTAACATTGATTTGCATTGTGCGTTTTGTCCCAGTAATAATGTTTGGGATTTGCATTCGGCGTTTTGTTTGAGGCCGGCTTATGGTTTTCATGATGATGGGGAGCCGGTTGTTCGAGCATATGTTTGTGAGAATGGGCATGTGTCTGGTGCGTGGACTGATTGGCCTTTGTACACTTGAAGAAGAACTTGGCTCTGGACGGAGATCTTTTGGTATTGCTTTCTTGCACTTCATTACTGATTGGTAGATTGATTGATTTGATTGTTGTTGTAAGGATTTATATGTAATTTGCTATATGCCTATATGTATTTGATTCTATTTTATTTGAGAAATTGTCTATGTCTTAGCACCATCATGATGTATTCCTTTGAAATTATGTTGTTCCCTAATTGAATTAATGGAATTAGAATTTGTTGAAAAGAAGTCAAAGATGTGTTGGATATGACGATGCTTTTATGATTCACAGTTTTTATATGGACAATGTAAAATGTTTTATGAACTTAGTGAACAGACCGACTCTAGGGAAACTGTTTGGCTTATTTATTATGCTTGGATCCCTCTATTGTGGTAGTCTATCATTCTGCCTGGGTGGAAATTTGGTTAAGTTTTTTTAGTTGGAGACTATGATTTCGTTTACCCGAGTCTTATTAGCTTCAACCATTTGATATCATGACATGGGTTTTAGTTATATGACGAGAGAAGAAACAAATGTGCTCACTAAGAGCCCACATTCAAGCAGCTAACATATTGACAAGGATTTAGGAGTTTTATACTGCATTATGAGTTTCACTGTCTGACAAATTCCAGGTTACTCGAGTCTGGAGTCTCATTAATAAATTCTAGTTTGTCAATCTTAGTTTACATATATGATCTTTGGATTTATGACATCAGAGTATCAGACCTAAGTAACTAAGCTCCTTGTGAGTCCTTATGCCATGGTTGTTTTAGTTCATCTGATGGTTATAAGGTTCAAACGCTGCTATTTACGGGTTACAACTGAAGAAGTTAGTTTTGCTTACTTTCATAGTGTTTTGCTATTATTTTTACTCTGTCACTACACTGTTTTCATCTGCCTGCTAGAGACTCAGGCGATCAAAGGCTAGAGAATCACCAACATGAGACCGGTTAAAACCAACTGAACCAGCTTATCCTTAAAATGTTTATATCTAAAATAGTAAAGAGTTGTATCACAAAGAAAAAATGGGGTGAGATATAATTGCCAGGTGCACTGTTTGGCTCCCAACCGAATGAACTGCCGAGAAACAATTTGATTGGTTTGGTCAATTTCGGTACCTCTTTTCAGCTAATTTGGTTTTAAAAATTTCGGTACCTCTGTTCATCCAATTGGTTTGAAACTTTATAGATCAAAATGTTGTTTTGGCTATTTTTTTGTATTGAGAAATAAGTCAATTCTACCATATATATTGATTAAATTTAGTATTATCATTGAATTTGCTTTATAATCTAATGGTTAGCTGCAATTCAAATCACCTTCTGTTGTTTTTCCTTTTGCAAGTATTTTCTTTACCCTATTTGAGAAGATTTACGTCAACCATAGGTAGGTTATGGCACATATCTTATGGGAGATTTTGATTTTCATAAGCTCAAGCTCATAACTTTGTTTGACTACCAAAACTTTTGATAGCTTATGGTGCCATAAGCTCTAACCATAACTTACTTTAAGTAGCTTTTGAAAGTAGATAAGTAAATGGTCTATTGGCAATGAGTTCTTTTTACACACAAGAGGTCTCAGATTCGAGTCCTACCCTAGACATATTTAGGGGTGGCAACATGTATTTAATTTTCACCTATGGTGGGCCTGAGTGAGTTTTCCACCTAAACATATTGAGCATTTGAGCGCGGACTCATTTAAGACAACATATGCTTAGACCGCTTGACATTCGCGAGACACCTTCCAAAAAAGAAAAAAAAAAGATAAGTAAACTACATAAGTATTCTTATATTAATTATATTTCACCTTTTTAAAATTAATATATTTGTTCTTGTATGTCATTTTATATTTATAAATTACAAGCTTTAGTTACTTTGTCAAACACATAATACTAATAAAAACTCCAGGTAGAAGTTACTAGCTACCAGCTCTCCATAAACCCTTAGTGAGTTTTCAAAACTCAGATTTCGGTTGATTTGTGCTATTCTTGTATTCGAGCCTTAACAATATCCAAAACCATCTAATAAACGGGGTTTGCATGATTGCAGCACTGGAGTTGTTGTCCATAAATATGATCTTGATAGACCACCTCACCTTTCCGTATTTTTATATGACATCTAAAGTTTAAACTTTTATTTAAAGATGCAAAATTCACAAAAAGGTAACATAATAAAACCAATTTCTTAATTAGGAAAATGTTAAATGATTTTATTCAAATAATTATTCAAACTTATATTTCACTTTTTGGATAAAATCATCTTACCTTTTCCTAATTTAGAAATTGGTTAAGTTGTACCTTATTATGTTAGCGTTTTTAAATTTTTTTTCTTTACTAAAATATTTGTTACTTCCTACCATGTTTTCTTTCTTTGTTTTTGTTTTTTTTTTTGTTTCGTTTTTAACTGAAACTAAATTTATAATTTAAAAAAAGGAATTATTTTATAGACCCCTCAATTATGAATTCGTATAACTTATTTCCTATTTTCAGATATTTGCCCTTAAAAAAGGTACATATCAATATGAATGAACACATATCTCAAACAAAATTGAAGTTTTAAACTTTTGCCATAGGACACAATAATTTCGAGTTGCTTCACATCAAAAAGTTGATGCTACAGAACTCATTTGGATCCTTTTACGACTACATTATTATTCATTCAAAATAAGAAGTTTTCAAATTTGAAAAGAAGAATAGGAATCATTATTATCAATGTATAGGTGTCCAAAATGTCTCGTCATGATTCAATTATTTTAAAAGCTTTCACATAATAATTTTTCTCTAAAATAAAAATCAATATATCCATAATCCATTTGAGTCTCCCTCTACTTACCGATATCGCAATGCAATACATTGAAAGATGATCCATCTTCAATTTGATTAAGACAGATAAGATCGATATAGCAAGGGATTTGGTGTCTTGCACAAAATTACGTACAAAAGTTACTTTTGCTAGTAGATTATTGAGCTGTCTACAAGTAGCAGGCTCAACTCCCTAACATTATGGTAGTTTTTAACAAGCATAGCAGGAACAATTATATAGTTATCGGTATATTAGGACCTCAGTCTTTTAAAAACTCTCATCACGACTTTAAAAAATAAATATATTTTTTAAAGAGTTACAATTTATCCTTTTAAAATAACCTCCTGGGAATCGGTTGGACTATATTATTGTGTACCTGGGAAGGAATTAAGTAAGGGTCTACGTTACATGGTATGTGAAGATGATTATAGAAAGTTTGTTAAATATGCTAATGCACATGATGAGCCTATTCGTATGTATGTGGATATGGAAAAATTAGACATGTCAAGTTTTATTGAGGAAAGTGATGATGAATGCGTGGAGGAGGAAGTGAAGGAGGATAAACCACATTGTGAAGGTGATGATGATAGTGAAGATTCTGACTTTGATGTAGATAAGGAAGGGGAAAGTGAGAACGATTCAGGAAGTGACAGTGTTTATGTTAGTGAAGAGAGTGATTTAAAAAGTGACAGTGAAAGTGATTGTCCAAGCTTAGATCATTTGTCGGCTGATGAGGAAGAATTAATTGAGTGTAGGAAGATGAAGCAAAACAGGAAAAAAGGTAATGCACACACTAAGAAATCACCCAATAAGGGATGGAGTCCAAGCAAACAACCTATGCCAGTGTTGAGAACACCCACTAAGGGAATTAGTCCTAGGAAACTACTTTTGGATGATGAAAAGGCTAAGAAACCTGTTGAAGATGAAGATATTGATACTGGACATCACTCAGATCCAGATTACAACCCAAATGTTGAAGAAGGTCCTGAGGCTGAAGAGAATGCAAAGATTAAGTCTCAATTGCATGATCCTACAATTCATTGGAGGTTAATGCACCCATTTAAAGGAGAGAGGTTTGAGAGTATTGATCAGTTTAAGGATTCCATAGTTAAGTATGCATTGGCAAATGGGTATCCACTGTATTATGAAGAGAGTAAAAAGACACATGTGCTTGTTAGATGTGGGATTAGAAATGCCAAAGAAAAGGGAATTGTTGTTGAAAATCCATGTCCTTTTAGGCTGTGGGCATCATGGATTCAGGGTGAACAAACTTTTCAAATTAAGTCTTTAAGGTCTAAGCATACATGTTCCAGGAAGCACCATTTGAGTGGAATTGTGACTGCAGGGTGGATTGCAAGACAGTTTGGTGATAAGATTAGGATGAGCAAGAAGATAACCCTTGCAGAATTGAGACATTTGGTTATGAAGAAGTACAATGTTAGAGTGACACATAGTCAATGCAGTAGAGCAAGGGCAAAAGCAATATATGAGTTGACCACTATTCTCAATAATCATTATGCCAGGATATGGGACTATGCAGAGGCAGTCAAGAATACAAATCCAGGAAGTACAGTAGAGGTGGCAGTTCATACTCAGCCAGATGGAAGTACAATTTTTCATAGATTTTATGTGTGTTTCAATGCATGCAAGGAAGGTTGGTTAGCAGGGTGTAGGAAGGTTATTGGTCTCGATGGATGCTTTCTAAAGGGTACTGCACAGGGTGAGTTGTTGTCAGCAGTTGGCAGAGATGCAAATAACCAAGTATTTCCCATTGCATGGGCTTTAGTCGATGTTGAGACAACACAAAATTGGTTATGGTTCATCAGATTGATACAAAATGACCTTGGATTAGGAACTGGTGATGGGATTGCTATAATTTCTGATCAACATAAGGTTAGCTTTATATATTATACTTTGTTATATATTGTATATGCAATTATTTGTTACTGTCTTTTAATTGTTTACAATTGGGCATAAATGATAGGGTTTGATTGAGGCAGTGACTCAGGTTTTACCAAATTGTGAACATAGACAATGTGCCAGGCATGTATATGCAAACTTTAGTAAGAAGTGGCCTGGGGTGTATTTTAAGAACTACTTTTGGCAAGCTGCAAAGTCATTTTACCCAGAACATTTTTTATACATGTTGGATAAAATCAGACAAGGGAATGAAGAAGCATACAATTATTTGCTTAACAAACAGCCATACAGTTGGACGAGAGCATTTTACCAAGCAGGTTTGGATTGTGATTCTGTTGAGAATGGGATATGTGAATGTTGGAATTCAATGATCAGAGAGAGTAGGAAGTTGCCAATTATTCATATGTTTGAAGAGATAAGAAGGAAAGTGATGACAAGACTTAATGATCAAAGACTTCAAGGGCAGTTATGGACTGATGATCTATGCCCCAATGTGAGACTAAAACTGGAGTTAAGCAAACACCTACACAGGTATCCCCTGTATCACTTCTTTTGTTTAATATTTAATTGTCATAACAAACTACTTAACTGCCATTATATTTCTGTTTTAGGGATTGGGAAGTGTTCAATAGTGGTTATCAAGAGTTTGAAGTGATAAATACAAAGGAAAGCTTTGTTGTGAATTTAGATAAAAAGGAATGTACTTGTAGATCATGGCAGCTAAGTGGAATCCCTTGTCTACATGGAGTTAGGGCCATATATGCTCAATACAAAGAACCAGAGCCATTTGTAAGTGATAGTTTACGGAAAAACAAGTTCATGGCTACTTACATGTACAAAATTAGATCTGTGGGTGGTGAAATTATGTGGCCAAAGACAAACAACATTCCACCATTGGCACCACCTAAAAGAAGAATGCCTGGAAGACCAACAGTGAAGAGAAAAAGAGCAATCAATGAGGATGGACCTATAATGTCAACAAAATCAAAAAAATGTTCAAAATGTTGTATGTATGGTCATAACTCAAGAAGCTGTTCAAAAGTACCATTACCAAGAGAACCAAAGATACCCAAAAAGAGAGGTAGGCCAAGGGTTGATGGTGGCAGAGTTGGTGGTGGCAGAGGTGGCAGTGGTGGTGGCAGAGGTGGTGGCAGAGGTGGTAGTGGCATAGGTGGTAGTGGCATAGGTGAAGGTCCAAGTGTTGTGGTTGAAGAACAACCTATACAACAGTCTGCACCTGTCACAGTTGGGGTTGAAGAACAAAATGTGGTTGAAGAGCATGTTACAAATCTCCATGAAGATGAACCTATACAATCTGCACCTGTTGGAAACTTAAATTCTCAAGGAAGAAAAAAAATGGCAGCACACAGGAAACCATTTGTTGCTCCAAGGAAGAAATCAGAAAGGATTATTAAGCAGCAGCTTGGAAAGAATGTGATAACAAAAGATGGAGTTGGCAGTAGTGGTGACAAACCATTAACTCTAGAATAGTAGTATTATGTAGTGCATTATGTAATGCTGTCTTTTGAAACACTTATGTAATAGCATTATGTAATGCTATCTTTTGAAACACTTATGTAATTCCAGTATGTAATGTATGCCAATTATCCAAATCCTCTTTTTGTACCAGTATGTAATGTTATATATATTTGTATGTGCAGTTTTATGTATAGCAGTAAATTGATAACACACATTGACCATAAACAGTTGCATTCATTGGATTCAAAACATTACAATACATGGTCTAAAATTCAAGAACACTTGTACACACTACAAAAGCTCACAAATTTCTTCAGAAGATAACCCTAAAAAACTAGAAAATACAAAATACAACAACATACAATACCCATTATAATCATTCTTGAACATCTTAGTTTTTTCTTCAATTTTTCAATTTCTTCTTCATATCTCTTTCTTTCATCTATGAATTCAACCATCTTACTTGCATACCAATCATTCGGTAGTCGTGGGTCAATCCATGTGAAGTAGTTACATCTTCTAGCAGCCTTGTAATTAGGGCAACCAAGAAATCGCCGACCTGGGTTATTTGATGTCCACGAGGTCCATCTTCTTGCTACATCACCACAGAAGCAACGAGAAACACCTTCTCCAGATATATTAGACATTTAATTGTGTTGACTTGATTAGCAATCGATCAATTTGAGCATTATGAAAAATTAGGGTTCATATGTTTTGAGGGGAAAAATAATCGGGGAGAGAGAGTGTGAGAAGGGGATGGGGATGTTTTTTTGTTGATATATACACATACGTATAAATATATAATAGTGCCAGGTCAGATGTCCACGTGGGTTTTTTAATGACGTGGCACGCCGACGTGGCATTTAACGG
>JAOEHQ010016479.1:0-15255 GCA_025447715.1 Asclepias incarnata
GATTCACAACAGCCAAAAATGAGTTTTGTCCATTTTCAAGAAGCTATAACTTTTTGTGTAAATCGTTTTGGTAAAATATGAAAATAGGTAATGATAGTATGGGATTAGGTCTTTCCAAAAACACAAGATTTGATGAAAACGGATATGTTTATGCGGGTCAAATCTAAGTCATAAAACAGCCGTTTATTCCAACTAAGTTTAAAATGGTCATAACTTTTAAACCATAACACGCTTCAAACAACAATGCCGGGCGGGTTTGAACCTTTCTAGTGTTCATTATGTATAAGAATATTATTCAAAAGGCTAATAATGTATAGCAGTCGTAAAAACTCAGTAAATGTCTAAACATTTAACACCCTATGGTATTAATTTAACCCTATATGCAATAGATTAATTCATTTTAACTGTGTTGACGATAGATTATGATCATTTTTATGATTATTATGTAGTCACATATTGTACATACTTTAAATACTGTGTTTACTACTATATTTACATGTAATGGTGAACAACATATTTAACGATAGAATTTATATCAACATATATTGTGTATGTATTTATGTATTGTGTGTATACTAATATAAATTCTTGTATAGAATAACATTTACGTAATATTGAACACTTTTATAACATATTTATACATAGTTAACTATTTAAATTTTATTTAGAATTAAAACTGTATTAACCATTGATAGAATTTTAAAGTGTATCCACATAATTTTAATACTGAACACACACATATTTAAACATTTTTTATTTATTTTTTTAACTAGAAAACTTCGTAAAAAAAATTTAATAATCAACTAATTTCGTTTAAACTTTATATTTAATTGAGTGTACTTTTATCTATATAATAGTAAAACAACCCAATAGTTTACAAGACATTGAGTTGTCATGTGTTCCAACAAGCTCCAGTGTAAACTTCATATTTGATTGATACTTTTAAATCACAAAAACTTAATTCCCTGGTTATCGAAAAATCAGTCGCTATTGAGGGACATTTGTGGGACACTTAACGTTGAAATTTAGGTAGTGGAATATTTAAAGTTGAAATTTAAGTAGTGATCCACAATTGAGGTGCTACTAGTTGTGTTTTAACGTATTTACAATTATAATTGATCAAATTCTCGAATATCTATCATGCATGTGATTATTGACTACACTATTTAAAAATAAATTCTAACAAGCTTTTCCTATTGACTACATTTTTTTTTCCACAAGATTATATAAATAAACAAAATAAAATAAATTTCTAAAAAAGATCGATTAAACTTAATACTTTTTAGTAATATATGTTGTAGTTACACAAGGTTTGCTTTTCGTTGTTTAGGCAAGTATCTATTAATGTTATTGATATTGTGTCGTACAATTTTATTCTCTAATGTATAGTGTGTATGTGTTATACGTTTTAATGTATGTGTGTATGGGCGTTGTAGTATAGCTATCATGCTTTTTATTTACACCTGGTAGATGAAAGGTGCTCTATCATGATAGAAACTAGGTAGTTCAAAGTCTGCGGGGATGCAATTATTATTTTTGCGCGTTTTTTTAAAGACAATACCATAAACACAAAAGCATAAATGTATTTACTCCCGTATTAATAATTTCATAAAACATAGTGTTTAAAACCCTCTAAAAAAACAAAAAAAGAAACAAAAAAATGTTTATTTAAGGGCAAGACACAATCACATTCAAAAGTTATCACTCCATCCAAAACTATAACAAAAAGTTTTAAAAAGTTGTTTAAATAAAAACGTGTTAATTAAATTAATTTTATATAAAAACAAAGAAAAGAAATTAAAGCAATACCAAAAACACAATAATATGTTTATGTTTACTTTCAAAAATAACAAAGGAGAAAAAATGTTTAAAAAAACCCAAAAAACAAAGAAAAAGAAATTCAAGAAAAAGTATAAAAAAAAATTCTAAAAAGATATATGTAAAAAAAATGTTTAAAAACGAAATTGTTACAAAAGTTATAAAAAACCAAAAAGTTACAAAATATATGCTATAAAAAAACAAAATGTTACAAAATATATAAAAAACAAATATGGTAAAATATAAAACAAAAAAAAAAACAAAATATACAACAAAAGTTATTAAAAAGAAAGATGTTTAAAAAAACGAAATGTTCAAACGAAATTGTTAAAAAAGTTATAAAAAACCAAAAATTTACCAAATATATGCTACATAAAACAAAATGTTAAAAAGTATACAAAAAACAAAAATGATAAAATATAAAACAAACAAAAAATAAAAGATAAAACAAAAGTTATTAAAAACAAAGATGTTTAAAAAATCAAAATGTTAACAAAAAAAATAATAAAATACAACATATATATTATTTTTATAAAATATAACTTGAGGAGCTAAGAAGGGAAAAAAGAAAACAACAGGGAACAGGAAACAACAAAAACACATAAAAGGTCAAACTATTATTTTCATAATAAAAAAAAGCCAATAAAAAGATGGGGAGGGGCAAAATTTGAAAGGAAAAAAAAAAGCGCACATAGGGGCTGCCCAGTTTTGAACCCACGCCACTTAGAAAGTAATGAGTGCCCAAACCAATCCATCCAAGATAGATTTGTTTTCATATTTGTCATGGATTTTATATATTGAATAAATACATGTAAAGACAAATAACCACTGTTCACGTTCAATTGTATTAATTAAGGATATAATGATATCAAATCCAACAATATGTGGTGACGCTCTTCTTACAAAAGAAAAAAAAAAGTTGGATCGAGTTCAATTCATTTGTTCCCTAAAATGGGGCATAAGTCTAGCTACGGGGCTTAAAATTTAACCAAATTCAGCACGATGTTGTAAAACCGAAACATGCCTATAAACTATATCGGGTTATAAGACTACCCAAAACATCGTAAAACATGCTAATAACAGGCTTGTTGTCTGGGTGAACACAAGACCGGTGTCAAGCCATAAGGTCAATAAAAGGGTCGACATAAAGAAATCTGGCCAATCAGCATGGTCGGGTCGGGCCATACATCAAAGAAAACACACAATTGCATAGATAAACAAAGTGACATAGACAACGACAAACAAAATAGATCTCAGTTGGGCCGTCTCATGGTGTTGAGAGTCAGTCAGTCAGAGACCTAAAACAAGTTTTTTAGTCAGGGCGTTAAAAGATCAAACACAATAAATACTAGTTCTGTTTTTATAAAATTTATTAAGTAAGTATATTTGTATTTTCGAGTTAATATTATTAAAACAACTACTCCTCTGGGACACTAGTTATGATTCATTAATGGAGTCAAATTTTTTCAAAAATATAAGAATATATAACCATGACCAAATGGTCTAGTGGCAAGGAGACATCTTTCCTCACAAGATGTCAGGGGTTCGAGTCCTACCCCAGACATATTTGGGGTGGCCACATGTATTTAATTTCCACCTATGGTGGCCCTGGGTGAGTTTTTCCCTCCAGATCTCTGGGTGATAGGGGTTTCTCATCGAGAGGTTTAAATTGGGGGCGAGGAGGCTCTCTAGCGCGGATCCGGTTAAAACAACGTATGCTAGACCTCCCGATATTCGCGAGTAATCCACACCTTTCAAAAAAAATATATATAAATAATAATTATTAGATTGAATTAATAAGTATTGAATGTATATTTTTTTTAATTAGGGTTTTGCTAAACAAAGCCCTAAGGGCTGTATATAAGGTGCATTAAATAGTTGTACACTTACCATAAAATTCAGGGAGTGGACTTTTGATATGAAAAGTATAACTTTTTTATGCACGTCAAGTACAGCCCTAAAGACTGCATTTAGCATTTTCCTTTTAATTATTTAAGAAAGTTTGATTTCATTAAATGAATCATAACTAATGTTGTGACACTAGTTACCAACAAGGGTCCATACACGAACCAATCAACGTTAGGCTTCTTTGAGTATTGTCACAAAACAAAAAAATCCCTCAAAATATATAAAGAAATGTAAACAAAAGCAATGTTTGGTGAAAACTAAAAAAAACTTTGGTGGCCACCGTTATGAAAAACAGTGAGCCAGTGATAGACTGATACTCCGATAGGCAGCAAAAATCAAAAGTTATATGTTCGGTACCAACACAGATTTTGTCCAAAAATCAAAACCAATACCGAGACCTATATGAGATTGCATCAAAAACATTACAGAGTGAATACCGGTGGTTCGGCCTCTGTGGGTGAAAGTTTTTCTCACATCTCTTTTTGGTAATTGGCGTGAGTTTTTTGACCCTTTTTGCAATCTTTGCAGTTCAGGTCTCAGGAGGTATCTAAGAATTCGTTGATAATCTTTGTTCTTTTTCCTAGATAACTAGATAATGTAATTGTAACTTTGTTTACATTAATTTTCAAGTACTTTGCTTGAAAATGTTGTTTATTTAATATAATTATGCCGTTTTAAAAAAAAAAAAAAATATTCCGAGAACGAATCTCCATCGGTACAGGTACCGGTTTGATACATGTTTTTCGGTTTTTTCTCATCCCTAGTCACCACTGTTGTAACAATTCATTAATTCCTTCCATATATATTGGCGGATGATGTTCGCGAACAATCAAACATCGCTCCATATCTTTTATTAAATCCATACCATACAATTACACTTGTTTACTGGAATCCAGAAATTGGTGAAACACTTTCAAATAAGAATATACATGTAAAGAATTCTCCAAGGCCAACCTGAATTAAGAATGACAAATAATCAAATATGAAATGTTTGGTGTCTCGTTTCTAGCTAGCTCGAACTGGCTAGTTCATGACTAGACGACATGTTTTTGTAAATTTCGGAAATTAATCTGTTTTGAAACTCGTCTTCGGTACTAGAAATCTTGGATGATCGTTTGGCCTTTGAAGTATCTTTGCCACTTTTTTTAGAGTTAGTACTGAAGTTGAACATATTCTTGATCTTCCGAAATGTGGAGCCATGGTTGTCCTCCCCAAGATGGACAGTCTTTATGCTTCTCCCACCATCGAACCCTCCGTATGTTGATCTTCTCCACACTCTATTTGCGTCAACAGAACTTGAAACACTTCTCGAAAGACTCCTAGAAAAACTTCTTGTAAAGTTTTCCATTTTTTGTTTCTTTCTGTGACTGTTTTATAAGTTATGATATCGTTTTGATGGGACAAATGGTTTACATGAGTTTATATACATATGCAGATATAAGGTGAGCCGACATTAATTAATGTAAGTTAGTTTCTGTTTTCTATTGAACATAAATGTTTGACCAGATTTCCCTGACTATATATATTATATTTAATAATATATTATATATTACAGTCAAGAAAGTCGATTT
The DNA here is from genome assembly GCA_025447715.1 of Asclepias incarnata. Classification (NCBI taxonomy): domain Eukaryota; kingdom Viridiplantae; phylum Streptophyta; class Magnoliopsida; order Gentianales; family Apocynaceae; genus Asclepias; species Asclepias incarnata. Next base: position 5,298 of record JAOEHQ010016479.1, read on the forward strand.
CTCATTAAATGATAAAATCAACCATCACGTTTTCCAGACAGTAACGAAGATTCGATATGAATTCCTCTTAATCTTGAATACAAATTAAAAATCAAAGTCATAAATAACCAACAAATTTTAACATGTATTAAAATATATATTATACCCTTTACAAGGTACATGTTATGTTTTTGAAATTTGCTTGGAAATTTATCAAGTTATACTCAAATTTAAAATATTGTTTTATATATATTTGATTAATTAAAAACTTTTAAACTGATGACGAGCACTCGACGTAATAATCTATATGTACCCCACGCCATTTGAAGTTGAATACATACTATAGAAATTTTTAATTCAATACATTTTCAAACATTTAATTCAATTTTCTTAACGAAACAAAGCAAATATTTTCATAGGAAAATCAAAAAAGTTAAAAAATAAACTCATAAATGTCAATGGATCTAAAATATCAAGTTCAATGATCATCAAATATTATGCGATCTTAACGTGCAAAAATTGCTGAATATTTAAACTGAACTTTCGTTCTTCTAGAAAGTGGGCATGACGCCCTTATGGACGTCCCTCAATAGCCAACTACACGTTATGTCTTTGTATTTTTATTTCTTTAGTTTATCATTTTCACACCATAACTACTAATGTAATGTAATACTCCTTCCGTCTTAATATTATTGTCCAAAAAAGATGGTCATATTTTCATTTAATACTATAAGGATACCCGCGTTATGCGACAGCGGCGACGACGATATGGTGAAGGCGGCGACCGGTGGTGGTGATGGCAGTGGCGGCGGCGAGTAGTGTATGTTATTGATGTATAAGGGGTTATTGTAGTTATTTTAGGAGTCAAGGAAAATATGTTATAAATTAATTCATTAAGGATATTTTTGGTAGAACATATTTGTTAGTTGTTAGGTGTGTTGATTGTATAGACATAATTTAGGTACATTTGTTTAAATGTTGAAAAATTTGAAATTTAAGACACAATTTATCTCAATTATAAAGTAGTATAGATTAGTTATAAATGATTGATTTTTTAAAATTTGTTCTTAATCAATTTTTTGGAAATTGCATTTCAAAAATCAACCTAGCTCTAAATATAAGTGTATAAAAATCCTTTTATTAAGGAGCTATTTTATTAGTTAAATACATGACCTTATGATAGCACCGAGTCTTATCTCACCGCTAAGATGTTACTTGATCTAAGGCTGAGAACTAATACTTCTATCTTAATTTATAATTTTTTTGATTGTTTATGACAAGAAAGAAGTATATTTCTAGAAGAAGCCATTAGAATTTTATTTTTATTTTAATTTTTTTTAATGGCAATAAGCCGTCAGAATTGACAGTCAAGAAAAGAGTAAACTTTATGAGTTATGACTTATGATTTATGAATGAAAATAGCAATTGGGCCCGCAGTGCATTCAATATCAAAGAATCTTGGAGAGTAAATACATAGCTTCTATACATCATACATGGACCATAATTGATGGGCCTCATGTGATTGTTTCTTGTAGAGTTAAAAGAACCCGACTGAAGATGATTACAAATTTACAATAATCAGTTTTTTTTTTATAATTATGTCATCTTTTTTAGTTACATAAATTTTTTTTCAAATTCTCCATTTTCACTTTTCAAGGATATAAAAAAGGTTTTGATTCTTAGAAACTCTTGAAAATTTTGAAAACGTGTTCAGTTGCAAGTTTAAAAAACACAGAGAGTTTTCCATATCCGAAGAAGAAAATATTTAAAAAACTATAAAAATGAGTTTTCCAATAGGGAGTTATCAGTTAGAAAACAGAGTTTTCCATTTTCAATGAAATCTATTTTGAAAACTCACATAATTCCTTTAAATTTTTTTTCTAAAAAACAGTTCTAGTTTTCTACAACCAAACGCACCTTAAGGTTTTAGATTTCCACTTTTTCGTATAAAAACCCATGAGGATGTCCTAAATAACAATCATAATACGAGCGAAAATCTCAATTCTTCTTGAAACCATGAAAGTGTTCAACCCTTGGAAGAAGCAAAGTATCATCGTATGAAGTATGAACATTGACGTGACGAACTCAGATGTATGATTGTCTCAGTGAAGATATTGTGCAAGATCTTATTTAATGATATTGTGTGGATAAAGGTTGATTACTCTCCTTAAATTTTTTAAAACCTAACATGAAAAATTATAGCTTGAGGTGGAGGTGGGCTAAAAACACGAATGCCGGAACATCAGGTGTCATCTCAAGACGACCCATGATGCAATATCATTGCCTTATCAGCTTTTACTATTCCATCATTTTTAACTTGTAATCAACGTTGGACGACGTAAAATACAGGACGCCATTTTTCTTTTATTTTTTCTTTCATTTTTTAATCATTTTATTACTATCATTTTTTTAAAGTTAACCAAGGGTAACCTTTTACCCATAAGTTAGTTTTTGAACTACTTTTCATTAATAAAAAACTTAAAACTACTTTACATAATTAAATAAACAAACTTTTATTAAATTAAAAATAAAATAAGACATGATTTAAATTTCTAAAATAATATGTTTTGATAGATGATAAATTAAAAACATGGAACCTATCCTTACATGTAGGGCCCAAAATTAAAAACATGAATTTCAAAAAAAAAAAAATTCAACAATGTAAAATGTGCGGAAATGTCCAACTTCAAATCTCAATAAAGTTACATATATATCCACTTTAAGCACTGATATTACATATTTACCCAAGCAAATTTTAAAATTACATAAATTCAAATATTATCATATATATCCAATTGACAAATTTATATATAATTTTAAAAAATTTTATGGTGCGACCGTGTATAAAATTTGAAGGTTCATTAGGCAACCAGTTTAATAACAAAGGTTTATGGTGCTACTATATACAAATAGAAAAGTCCATTGGTGCACGAGTGATTATTCCCAACAAATAATTCAACGTAATAAAAATAAATGTAACACCCCACTAGTGCCGGAAACGTGAGATGCAACTGAAAAAACTTGCAAATGGGTATTACACATAGAAACTACATCATGTTCATACAAAGCTACAAGTTGCATAGATATACAAGAATACAACAATCAAATCCCATACAAGGGAAAACAATCCAAGGCATCGTGCCCAAATCTATCAATCTAGAAAATATCAATCAATCCTTAAGTCCAGTTATGCCCATTAAAACTCTAAGCTTGTAGCTACCACTTGGTTGTACCTGAAAAGATACTCAAAAATGTCAACACTAGGTTGGTGAGTTCGTAGGTTTGGTTCACAAAATCAAGTTTGGCTGCGACATCGTTTCATAGTGTATATATATATATGTACAAGCGTAAAAGTATGTATATATATATATATATATATATATGTATATATATCATTCATGTTTTTAAAGTATATGAGCATGTGGTAGGTTAAGCCATAATCGTTTCCCTACGGGAATAATACATAGAAGGCCCATACAAGCCTACACATACACACATCGTTCGTACACGTATCCCACACACACATTCACACTCACACATACATACAAAATCGCTCATGACAACATAGTCCAAGACAACCGGTTCATGGTTCATGTTCATCCACACATCGTTCAAGTTCACATTCATCCGCACATCCTTCAAGTTCACATTCATCCACACATCGTTCAAGTTCACATTCGTCCACACATAAACTGAGTTTGCAGTTTCCTTACCATAGTTTTATACATATTACTTTGAAATAACATAGTTTGGATAGCATAAACAACATCGTTCTCACATTAACATATGTCGAACTATGCATACACTTTAAGTAATGATTCTACCTCCAATGTACTATCGACACTTATAATATAGGGTGTACCAGCGGCTAACCCACAACGCCAATAATACATTGATGGCATACCACCCACCATGTATACACAACCAATCATTTTACAACCAATGCGTTTATCACATACGTTTAGCATTATAGTAATTTCATAACTATCCTATATAACCACATAATTCACTTCGACATGATTCACCACAACATTATTCATTTCAACATCATTCGCAACAATCATAATTTATGTTCACATGGTTCACAACAACATAATTCACGTTCACGTTACAATCATACCTATAAGCACGTAAAGGTGTAAAAACATACTTACGTAAAATATAGGTTTTGTCTACGGCATAAAAATAGTAGAAAACGGTTTGAGTATCTTTCCACCCCAAAACATTATAAAAAGGGGCTACGAAACTCACCTGATGCGAGCAATATGATTCTCCAATACGCGAATATGTTCACATGAAAGTCAAAGCTCAAGCCTATCCAAGCCTAGCATGATTTAATATGATTGTGAAAATTATGCCCCACTTAGATGACACAACACGCCCATTAATTACATTTGAATGTCTGAAAGAGTTTTGGTTACAACGAGTTGTGGTTCGACACAAAATTTGATGGAAAATCAAAGTGTTCAAATGCAAAATTTAGCAAATTAGATGACCTCTATTTGATGATATGAGGCTAGTATACAAGTATCGGATCATGAGAAAGACGAACGATGCTCAAACAAAAAGTTCGGGTCCGAAGTCAGCCATCTGCGGTCGATGCTAAAAGCGGATGATGTTACATTGACCGTCAACCGCGGATGATGTTACATTGACCGTCAATCACAAACATCGACCGTCGATTCGGCTGAAAACCCCAACTCAAAACAATTCATTTTGCATTCAAAATTTGACCACTCTAAACATAAAATCAAAGCTTCAAACTTTACCACAACTAATTACAAGTATAAACAAGTGTAAAAATCAACTCATTTCACAAAGCCACTTCCTAAATCAAGAATCCCCAATTCAAACCCTAGGTTTAAACTAAATTGAACAAAACTCAAAGATTTGACCAAGTATTATGAAATATAGTTATTCAAGACATACAATGACATGAATTAAGTATTTAGGAAGTAAAATCACTTACCAAATGTTTCCTTGAAACTTAAACCCGAATTTGAGACAAGGAGAGATGAGAAGGAAATCTTGGATCCTTTGAAGATGACTATTATTATTACATAAATTACTAGTTGATTTCCTTGATTTTTCTTGGTGAATTTTCGGATTTGAGAGAGAAAAAGGAAAGAGAGTTTTTGTCTTCCATTTTAGAGACAACGAAGAGAGGAGAGGGTAGAGAGAGAAAGAGAAGTGAGAAATGAGAAGGAAATGGGAAGTTGGGTTTTGTTCCACCCAAACACTCTCGCGACATGCTCCGGTTTCTCCCGAGAAATGATTCGTTTAGTTATAACTTTTAACCCGAGACTCGTTCAAATATTTCGTTGACACATCAAAATATATTTTTGAATTACCTTTCTAACGACTGGCCATATGCACACATTTCCCAATCCAACTTTCTCTTGGTTAAGTTTAACTCATTTTCATTTTATTAGTTCCATAAAATTGACCAGTCCAAATGATGGTTGTTATAGTAAACGGTAATGAAATTAACCTAAGGACAAGTCTTCAAATCCTAGTCCAAAGAGACATCAATCTACGCAACCTCACTCAAACACCTACTATCATTCCTTGCTACCTGTGAGAATCAATCTAATCATTTGAAAGCAAGTGTTCGCTAGTTGAAAATGAGTAAGATAACTAGTTAATACAACAAAACAATTGCTAGTTAAAATAGTTCATCAAAACTATGTCATACGTACATTGAGCATACAAGTATCATGTTAGGATTATATATCATGATATAACAATAGTCTAGGTAGTGACATTATAAATTTAGAATGTAAGGGTAGATAAACCCATTCCCTTCTGTATTTCTTAAGATTTTCGCACTTTGAATGAAATATCTTTTTATAAGATCCAAGTATTCTCTGCTTTTTCTCCCCGCTACTTTATACAAAAACTATCCTTAAGTACACATAATAAGTCTGATAACTTCAATAATATTCAATATTAACTATTAACAATTTGTATCAAATCCCATGGTATCTTGTTGAATCAACCCACAGAAAGAATTTCTTGATTCAACAACGTTTCGGGGCGAAAATCGAAGTTTTTTAGGCTGTTTCACTATTCATATTAGGCTACGGTTATGATTTGAATTTGGAAGATTTAATGGATGAAATATATTAACTTTAGGCTAAAAACATATGGATTGTGTTTTATTCATTAGGATTCGCTAGGTAGAATTCATGTTCAAAGGATTAAATCTTAGTTTTTTTTGTAGGCTTTTTATGCACTCTGCTTGCAGTTCGTTCATATAGAAAGTCTTCGGTATCATCATTATCATCATCGAACACTTTCTCCTTTGTGATTTGTACCTCGCTCAGCCTTCTTCAGTTACTTCTTTCTTTACCTTTTTCATTTGTGTATTTTTTCCCCATTATTAATCAAAGTATTCATTGATTCATTGAAACCCAAAGATTTACACTATTGTAACATTTAAAACCGAACGTTAAAACACTTTAAACCACAAAAGACTTTCCCCATAGAACACTTTTATAAAATCTTCGGCGATTAACGACTCACCGAACACTTTGACACAGAACTCTTTCAAACTAAACTCATTGCCACCGAACACCTTACAGTTAAAGACTTTAAAACCGAACACTTTCAGCATAATACTTTACCAGAACACTTCACCACCGGACACTTTTACTAATATAACTGAAGACTTCTTGTTGGTCATCTTGGAATTTAACCCAAGTTATAAAAACTCAAAATTTTCCATTTTGCTTAAAATTCTATTTTTACGCGATACTTTAATTTTGGTAAAGCGAAAAAAAATTTTTGAGCAAAATGGCGTGTTTTTGGGTCAAATTTGGCTGAAAATTTTCATCAAAGTAAAAAATTTTCCTTCAAGCCAAAATCAAGCTTTAATGTGAACTTCAAAATTTGATGTGAGAACATTTTTAACTAAAAATTTGGAGGGAAATATATTTTGTGCTAAATTGTAACAATTTTTGGTGGGAAAGTGACAATTCAAATAACTGAGAATCCTTTTACAAGTGAAATATTGATTATGTTGATGAAACCCCAAGAATCTTTTTCGCTAGAACAACGCAGTAATGATCATGGTCGGTGTGTATGTTATCGGATTTCGAATCTTGGTCAACCTAGCTTTACTTGTTCTGTAAAGAATTATTCGAAAAAACATGATTTTTTGACACATCTTCAGACTTTCCAAGACCAAAATAAGAACCTTCAAACTAAAAATGACATTTTGAAATCCAAGGTTTTTGACTTAGCTCAGAAACTTTGCTTTTAGAACATGAACGTCGTGAGCATGTTGCTAACTCCAAAGTGGTTTTGAAAGAAAGCTATGAATTGAGTGACACATTCAAAAACCTTGAAAACAAATGATGGCACAATCAATCAAATGAAATTATTTGAAAATGAAGATCTCTGATCTCAAAATCGATTTGCAAACACAAATAAAATTGATTTAAAAAGGTTTCCCTGTTTATTAATTGCTCTTTCAAAAAGATAAGAAGTATTCTAATAAACCACTAATGAGCCATTTATTTATAACTTTTCCTACATGTCTTTTGGCCGTTTTGAATAGAAATACGAGTTGATTTAGTGAAATTTTGGTACTTAATGATATAAAATGCTATACATGTTCACAGTGCGTGTAAGCGAGGGTAAACGCCATAAAGCAACTCAACATGAAGCCAAAAGACTTGAACAAGACACAAGACGAAGACTAGAATGCGAAAACGCGAAGACAGAACTCTAGGATAAGTGAGCGCCGCTCACAGTAGCCATGAGCAATGCTCGCTACTCGCCTACACCATGAGCGCCGCTCGTCGAAGCGGTACAGCTATCTGAGGGTTTGATTATAACTACACTTTAAATCCCCCAAACCTAAAATATACACCAGACTTTGTAGTTAGTCGATCCTACAACCCTCTGGGATGAATTTCAGCATCCTTCAAGGGAATTTCAGCCTTCAAAACACCTCTTAATCTTCAGATCTTCCTACCAAAAATTGTTGGATCTTCACATCTATTTACTTTGCATTGTCAGTACATTATGTCTTTCTACTTAAGAGACTTTGTTATTCTCTTAATAATGTCTGGCTAGTCGTTTAATACTTGTTTGAATGATATGATCGTGTAAGACTTTTATGTGCTATTTATGATGAGATTTATTGGACTGTTTTTATGTGTAATTGTAGATCCATAATTATTTACTTTTACGTGTTATTTATGATGAGATTTATTGGACTGTTTTTATGTTTAATCGTAGATCCATAATTATTTAGTTTTTCATATTATTATTAATTCTATATCAATTGTCTGTTAATGCAATTTATGATGAGATTTATTGAACTGTTTTATGTTTAATCGTAGATCCTATTGCACCCTTGTGCGTATTGCAACACATTATGCTATCGAATTGACCAAATAACATTTCACAATTGAATTCGATCAACAACCCTAATAATAAATTCCAAAATTTGACAACAAAAATAGACCAAGAAATAAGATTACAAAGAGGGGGAATGTTACCTTAGACCCGCACTAGATTAATAGATGATCAAGCAACCAAAACAACACTAAAATCACAATCGATATGCACCCAAAAGCTCTAGAAATCGGATATGAAAATGGAGGGAACAAGAGAGACAATGAAACTGAATTAAGATGAGATTAGGGTCCAAACCTAACCCTATCTCCAACAATATGTTTCATTTTATGACATAGAGCCTTCCTGACTTTAACTTTCACATTAGGAGCTCACACATGCAATTAACTAGCAATCTAGCATTGGGCGTCTTAATTATTCTCACATACATGTTATTTCATATAATCAAATATAACACATAATATATAACACATAAGACATTTAGTAACAACATTTAATTGCATAACACAATTAATGATGCATTTACGAAGTGACCTCAAAAGCAAGGTTGACCGACAATCTTAGTCAACAAAAATGAAATAAAGGTTTTGGAATGTTACAAGTGTTTCTTCAAATTCCACACAAACTAAATCATTCAAATATTCTTTCTCAAATTTAATTGAACTTGCACTACAAAACTTTCGTTTTGGTGAGCAAAAAGTGAATGCGTTAGGAAAGAAGGGGGGGGGGGGTATGTTTTCCAAATCGAACTTCCAATTTTTTAAAATATATTTTCAATATTCAAACACTTTGGTTAATTTCTAGTTCTTTTCTTGATTCTCATTCTACTTTCCGAAGGAATCCAACCAATGTTGATTCACATGCACTTGAGCGTTTTAGATTTACTATAAAAAAAAACTCCTACGATCTAGTTAGAGCCGAGCGGATCTACCTCGGGAGCCACCTTCCAATTTTAGGATGTGAGGGCCTATTAGGTCTAACTGAGTGGAGTTTATTGTGCATATTAGCTTCCATAAAAGTGAGGGCGGAGTTGAAAAATATATGAGGTTGAAAAGAGGATTGTGTGAAAGGGTTAAAAGAAATGAAAATCCTCTCCAAAATACTATATTCGCTGAGTCAATACATTAAATAGATTTCATCTATTGATCTATAGTATTAAAGAAGACATCATGGAATTAATGATGTAATGCACATTACCCTCGTAGCCACTCAAGTACTTGTTAACAAGTTCTTGTTTCACTTATCATGGAGGATTTCCCACATTGACATCTCATTTGGAGATTGTTGATTTTGAAACAAGGGAGACATTTTGCTCTTGTCTCCGACTTTACTTGATCACATTATTGAGTCTAGAGCCAAATCAAAACAATTAGGACACATGCCTTTTTTTATATGTCCGTGACATTGCATGTCTTCATGACATTGCTGGACATTCATAGTGATATCTCTATGTGTAACAACTCGTAATTTGTTAACGCGCGAGTTAGTTTATGTTAATCAAGTTTATCTCGTCTACTTAGACGGTCATTTGAGTGAAATTCTCCGGTGTCGAGGATTTTGACTTGGTATGTCTAGACGTATCCTAATGCCGTATAATTATTAGCTATCTAGT
>JAOEHQ010016490.1:0-15255 GCA_025447715.1 Asclepias incarnata
ATTTCGCATTTTGTGGAGTACACAATGTATGTGTATAAACATATCTTTACTTTACTCCTTTATAAAAATTTTAGCCCATTCTATTTTGTGAAAATGTTGAAAAAAAGGGAGATGCAAATATACGAAATTACCTTTCATTAGTTTATTTTGACAGACACCTTCCTTTTAATTTGTCATCTTCCACTCCTCCAATTTATTTATTATCGCTCTCTCTCTCACAAACACACACACATATGAACCACAAAATGCTCCCAAAAAACCCCCCACCACCACCGCCAACACTACAACCATCAACGCGCGGGTATCTTTTTTTTTTCAAAAGGTGAATTTCTCGCAGTGTTTCGTGTCGCGGATCGACAGCGAGAGGTCTAGCATACGTTGTCTTAACCGGGCTCGTGCTAGAGAGCTCTCTCGAAGCAGAAATGCCTATTTCAAATACCTGATGGGGGGAAATCCCCTACTAATCTGCCCGAAGGCACGACGATTAATAGGGGTAAACCCTGCCCCCTCCGCCCCAGACCAGATTCGAACCTGCGTCTGAAGCCTCACAGGAGGACTGCCCTACAGTTGGGCTATCTGACGTCCTGTAAATTGTATCCGCCGTAACGCGCGGGTACCATACTAGTTTAAGAAAGAGAATAACATATTCACTAGTCTTATCCGTACAATATCATATTACATATTAAAAGTAATTACTTCAAATTGATAAACCAAAACAAAACAATAATTTTTATTTTTTTTTGAAGGTTGAGTTTCGATTCAGACGTTAGTGGAGGCGGTTTTAACCTGCTATTTGCAGGACCTCCACATCCCTCCTTATGGAAAATACCTTTGGGATGTAAACCCCCAGGCTCGAACCTAAGACCTGTGGTAACTTCACCACCGGAGCCCCACATAGTGGATGATTTGAAATTTTAAATATTTCTTTACAATGATAATATCATTTAATGTCTATATTATTGATATATTAATTTACATAATAATTTATGAATATTCGAGTAATAATAACAAACACATTTTTTTTTATATAGTCATGTGCAGTGGCTGAGCTTGCATCTTTTCAGTGGGGGGTCGAGATCTAATTTTTTTTTTCCTAACACTATTTTTTTCCCTAACGCTATTAAAATGGGGGGTCGAAACCGAATATACCGAAATTTATCTACACGAAAACTATATACCCCTACATCGCAAAAAAAAACTCGGGTAAGAATTAGGAATTCCTCTTCCAACTCGTCCCAGAATGGGCGTTAGCTGCGCCACTAGTCGTGTGTTAGACAATTTTCGCCGACCGCCGGCCACAATAAAAGGCATCTTTAATGCGTATACCGAATGAAATATACGAATTTCATATACATTAAAATTTAAATTTTTTTGAAAATATCATTCCCCTAATTTTCAAGTCGTTAATTTGTTAATAGTAAACCCGAACACGACTCCTGGCCGGAACCCGGTAGAGCAACAAGTCTACAAAAAGCTAGTAAAATCGCATTTCGCCAATAACAATAAACAAAACAAAACAAAATAAAGATAATTCATTCATCATCAACTTGACGATCCATAACAGAAACCATTGGCGCTTTCTAGAAACAAAATTCATCATCAAAACCCTCATTTGATTTGTCAATTTTCCCCAAATCAAATCTCTCTTCAAATTCAATTTCATTTTTTTCCAAATCGAAATCATTTCATTTCAAATCCCCAATTTCAAAAACCCTAAAAATGTCAGAAACCGAAAAAATTCCGTTAGTTAATTCACCAACAACTTCACGATCCGTAACAGAAACCGTTAACGGCTCACACGAGTTCGTTATCGAAGGCTATTCGTTAGCCAAAGGCATGGGGATAGGAAAACACATAGCTAGTGATAATTTTACAGTTGGTGGTTACCAATGGGCGGTTTATTTTTACCCTGACGGTAAAAACACTGAGGATAATTCTACTTACGTTTCCCTTTTTATCGCTCTCACGAGTGAAGGTACCGATGTTAGGGCGTTGTTCGAGTTGACACTTGTTGATCAGAGTGGGAAAGAGAAGCATAAGGTTCATAGTCATTTTGATCGGTCGTTGGAGAGTGGTCCGTATACGTTGAAATACCGAGGCAGCATGTGGTAGTTATTGTTTATCTTTTTTGAATTTTTAATTAGATCTGTTGATTTCTTGTTTTGCAATGCAGGTTTTTGTATTTGTGTTATGATTCGTTGTTGTTAGTGTTTAGGGTTGTTTGTGCTAAAATCTGTTGTGTTTTTTGGGTAAGATTGATTTCGATGAGAACATTGATGCCTTTGTGCGTGTGGATTGGTTTGGTGGTAAATGGTCATCTTTTGCTGTCACTTAATGATTTGTGATATCACATATCACCAAAGCTTACTTTTCGTTTTATATTACCTAATTGTTTGCCTTCGTGTTAGTTAAGTATCGATATAGCATATTCTTTTGATTATTTGCATGGCCTATGTTAATGGATCTTATTTTTTGGATTTATGTGGTGTAGCATGAATGAATTTCATCTGTTTTGTTTTGGGATAGGTTGCTGGCTATGCTAGGATTCATTTTGTATTAGGGGATGACAGTGTTTTGGTAAGATGCGTTTTGGTGACATACCAGTTTAGGGGATGTTTTTGGAAGAATTTTCATCTTCACCGTCCATTTGTAGAATATTTGCAACTTTGCATTATAAGTTTTTACTTTATGCCCTCTTAATTGTATTTGGTTTGTTTATAGATATTAATGGGCAGGTCTCAGATGTCATAGATGGACTTGATTAGTACATATAAATGGTCTACACAAGTATTGAAGGTGCATTGGGTGTTTTTCATAATTGAAAATACTATAGATAATGGCCTTTTGTCATACTGTTAAAGATTGTGGAAAGGGTAGAAACTTGACTTTCTATAACTTGATGGTTGGTTGGGGTATTCGGCCTTGATTTTCTCGAGTAGTGGCAAGCTGGTGAGTGTTATAGTGGTGATGTCTAGTGTTCAAATGTGTGGTAGTAATACCATGAAAAATATAGAAGAAAGTTTTGAAGTAGATGTCAGATATTAAATGGTACTGCTCTATATATGCGGCATAATTAGAAGAAGATTTACATGAAAGAAAACTGATAACTAAATAACCAAGCCTTATATATTATCCTAGTAGACCACTAGACCTCAAGACTAGCTATCATAGAATTTGTAGCATATTCTATTCGTGTCTAGGCTAACTCTTTAAGCTACTTGATTGTTATCTGATAGAGGAAACTGATTGATTGTTTGTGACAAAAAAATAAAAAATAAAAAAAAAAATACTACAGAAGAAATCTAAATTACTGAGTATATTCATAATTATCAAATAAACTCATTTTAAATTCCGCTTTTGATTTTGGGCTATCTATCTTCCAGTTCTTATATGCTTTGTCTCAGAGATACTGTACGAAATGATTAATACCCAACAAGTTTTAAATGAATATTGCCGTGCTGCATTTCTATACAAAGTTCTTATTTGTTTGATAACTTTTCTTTCATAAATAACTGATATCATGCATACTCTGTCAGGGGATACAAGCGTTTTTATAGGCGAGCATTGCTTGAAAGTTCAGATTATCTCAAGGATGATTGCTTGAAAATTAATTGCACTGTGGGAGTGGTGGTTTCTGCTACAGTTTGCCCTAGGCCAGCTTCAATTCAGGTCCCAGAGTCTGATATTGGGTTGAACTTTGGTATGTTGCTCGAAAATATGGAAGGTTCAGATGTTATTTTCAATGTGGCTGGTGAGAAATTTCATGCTCATAAGTTGGTACTGGCTGCTAGATCCTCTGTCTTCCGTTCTAATGGTTTTGGACAAGAAGAAGATGATAATGAGATTGTCATTACTGATATGGAACCCAAAGTTTTCAAGGTAAATACACTATACATGAGATTGCAATACTTTGGCCAATGTAGTTGTGTGGTTAAAACCAATCTGGTTTCCAGTGTACCAATTTATGGTTTCATTTCTCAACAGAAGGATTCCTCTGTTAAGCGTTTCATGTTGAATAGTATTTGAAAGCTATTAAGGTAGAAATAAATGTTGAGATAATGTGGTTAATGATGTCAATTGTTTGCTAATAATTCCATTTTGTCGCTTCCTAGGATGGGTCATTTTAATTGGGTCAATTTGGGTTAGATTTAATCTCATATGAGTCAAATAATAAAGGTGCAGCTTAAAAGGGAATGGGTCAAACGGTTATAATTTGCCCAAAGTGTATTTTTTTTAATGCGTACAGGTATGCAACGTCCTATGTCCTATGTATTTTTTTTAATGTCGTTTTTGTAAGCATAATTAACTCGTTAGTGATTTATAGAAAAAGGTTAAATACACATAATTGGTGTCTGTGGGTCACCCCAGCCTCTCAAATCTATACTAAAAAGTAACCTGTTTCATTTTGATGTTGGTTTGTGGTTTTTTCCAACCTGCCCATCTTGCCAGTTCAAGGCTTTCCTGATCAATTAATTATATAGTAGATACTCGATTTAATTGCTATATAAAAATATATTCCCAAAGAACTTGTACACTTTCACAACTATCTTATGTGTGGATCATTTCTTGTTTTGGGTCTGTGCTGGAAAAAAAAAAACATGCTTTTTGGTTAAAAAAGGTTGGTCCTTCCTTCACTTTGGTTTCTGAGGTTATTTAATGTGCAACAGGCTATGCTTCACTTCATTTACAGAGATGAACTTAATGAAGATGAGTTGGTGGCTTCTAGTTCATCTTCTGAAGCTGATGTGTTGGATACATTAGTAGCCAAGCTGTTAGTTGCTGCTGATCAGTATGATTTGTGCAGACTCAGACGGATATGTGAGTCTCATCTGTGCAAGGATATATCTGTAGACTCTTTTGGCCGAATTCTAGCACTGGCAGATGGTAATCATGCTATGGAATTGAAAGCTATATGCCTTAAATTCGCCTCTGAAAATCTTGCAGGTATGTTTCCTTATAGATTTGGTTATTATTATCCGTCGAGTCTACTGTTATTTTGAACTATGCTTTGTACAAAACTAGAGGTGTAGATTTCACCCCATTTACTTATGAATTTATTTTAATATATAATTACAATTGAATGAATATATTAAACTGGTTCACTAAGACTTGTTAATTGCAGCTGTTATGCGATCAGATGGGTTTGAGTATCTCAAAGCTAACCACCCTGCACTGCAGTCGGAGATTTTGAAGACAATGGTTACTTCTGAAGATGGATATAGCAGTGGTGGAGGTGGCAGTAAAACTCAGAGTGTTTGTGCTCAGCTTTCAGATGGCAGTGATACGATTGGTAGGAGGCTAAGGCGAAGAAGGCGTTGATGTAATGAAATCATTCTATTCAAAGAAAATGCAAAAAAAAAATGAAGACAGTGGTTGGTCGGAGTTGTCTGATAAGCAGGTTCTGTTACGATTTTTTCTACTGAAGCTGTGTATAAATATCCGTGTACACTTATCATGTAGGTGATCTTTACAGTTTCTCAATCTACCTATGCTTTTAGTGGGTTTCAATGGTATAGATTTTTGATTCGTGTTAATCAATTATGTTTTTCTTATTATCTTCATTAACAATAATGAAATATGCGACATAATTGATAATTCAATAAATATATGCCATTAGGTTTGAGAATCACCCAATTATTTTTCGCAAAATGAAAAAGTAACTTGTCAAGTTTGTTGGTGAGGAGGTCTTGAACCCAAGATCATTGGAGCTGTGGAGTCAAACAAAACCAAGTTCAACTCGATAAGGTTTTGATTAAGGGCAAGGTTTCTTGTATTCTTTTTTTTTATTAACGGCAAGTAATTGGTACATGTGGGTTGCAGTTAAAAAGATAAAAAGAACAAATCAAAGTCGTGTTTGAACTGTTCTATACATATAACTTCTAGAAGTCTACATTGAAGTTCAACGTCTCATGTTGTTTCAGCTTTTCAACATCTTCGCCAAGGAAATTAATAAGATAGTGTAGGATGATCAATACATCTATAGTGCATCTTAATCAATATATACTTGTAGTATATTGGTTAGAAGCCAGTTTCAGACCGGAAGGTGAGAGACCGATAATTGATGTCACCGTCTAGTACTCTAGTATATTTGGTTTTAGACTTTTAGCATGGCATTTTTCTTTTATCCTTTGTTATTACATATTCAAGTTGTATGAAACCAGCCAACCATTCAAACTCCCATAGCTGGACGTACTTGTTCTACAGAAGCAGTGACGAGCGCCTTACAAATACTGGTAGTGTTTCGTAGTGTAAAAACATAAAATGTCATAGTAAATATTTATCTACCCTAAATTTGGGGAAATCTTATATGCTGCAGCAGCATATATGCTGCTCTCACCAAAAAAAAAAAAACATTTTTACCCATGATAAAAAGCCCCCCTGAATTTAAGGGATGTGAGGAGAGCAGCAGCCCCGCCCCCTGCTGTTAACAGCATATATGCTACCCCCTAAATTTATGATGACAACACATATCCAAAAAATTGAAAATTATTGTTGTAAATGCCAGTTGGAACTTAGAACTTAGAAGGGACAGGGTAAATGACATGTAAAGTAGGCCGATATGATATGCATATACCTTGAAGAACTGATTTGCTAACTTTCTTTGTTCGCGGGTTCAAACCAACAAGAAGTTACAAAAGAACGCTGAGGAGTGCACCATGAAATAGCAAAAAAGGCGAACACTTGAATTGATGAAAGAGAAACAAATACTCCAAATTGTTCTAGGTTTATAGCCAGCCAATAAGAAGAAAACAAGAAGAGACTACTCAAGCTACTAAACAAAAATACAGAGGAAAGCAGTAGTTAATATTTCGGCACTACAAATAAATGCAAATAAGAGAAAACCAAAAAGCACCCAACAAACACTAAAGATCGCAAATGCATCAAAACATAGAATATCCTTCTTTTTTACTCTTTTTTAAGTTCAGTATTCAGATTAAGGATCCTCACTTGGCCATCATGACTTTGACGAATTCCTCATAGTTGATCTGGCCATCACCATCCACATCAGCCTCACGGATCATCTCATCCACTTCCTCATCTGTCAGCTTCTCACCAAGGTTAGTCATGACGTGGCGAAGCTCAGCTGCAGAAATGAAGCCATTTTGGTCCTTGTCAAATACCCTGAAAGCCTCCTTAAGTTCCTCCTCAGAATCAGTGTCTTTCATCTTGCGGGCCATCAGGTTGAGAAACTCAGGGAAATCAATAGTCCCGTTGCCATCGGCATCCACCTCGTTGATCATATCTTGAAGCTCAGCCTCAGTCGGGTTTTGTCCAAGAGACCTCATAACTGTTCCAAGTTCCTTGGTGGTGATACAGCCTGCAATGCATAAATATCATTGAGAATTAGAGGAAGCAGTTTCGACCCTTTTCTTATGAACAAGTCGATTTGGGATGTGTTCCATCTTTAAGCGGGCCAAATAAAAAAATTAACATATATGTAACAGGCAAAACAGATTTAAAAGTCGCCCAAAAAACCTATTTTTAATGCATACAACTTTCTGTTTTTTTTATTCAAAGATTTACAGGTAATTTTATTGAGTTTATTATACTAATAAACTAATGATGAATGCACAAGGAATAAAATACTTAGTGAGCCAGCACAACCCACCCATCTTGCCACCTCGTAACATAATTGTCTAATTGATATAATTTTTAAAAAATCAATTATATATAGAGGTGGCAAGATGGGTGGGTTGTGCTGGCTTGTTTACCAAATCACCAAAAGTCCAAAACCAATCATTGACAATTGACACTGCAAGTGTAACCAAAACCAACTCATGTTTATTTCTTCGACTTCATGCATAAGAAAATATTCCTATTAGAAAAGTGTGAACCAATTTGTAAGTTGTAACACACACAGCTGAAAACAATAGTCAGCAAATGGACCGAATCGTCTTCAAACAAATTTAAATCAACATTGTAAAAGTTATTAGTAACTCACAAATCACAACTATATGGGTTACAAAAAACTGTTAGTTATAACTAACGAGTTGTTGTAAACTCCATCAACTTAAAACACAAGATGGTGCGATAGTCTCTAAATAGACTTAAAATCTTACGAAAAGTTATTAATAGTATAATAAACAACAAACCATATTTCTAATCCAATACAGGTTGTTACACTAGTAATAAATCATGACAACATATACAATATAGTGATCATATCAATACACACAAGGTTCTCATTATTCTATAAAATATCACTATAATCATTTTATTTATTTTAAAGCAAATAGCACTAATATCATAATAAGCAATTTTGTTTGAATCAACAAAAAAAATAGCCCTAAAATGATAATTACATATTTATATCAAACAGATCTAATAAAAATACATACATACATATAACTTTTTCCACATGATTTAATTCACAATAAACAGAATGATTCACAAAACAAAATTATCTACAAAACTTAAAATTGACCAAAAAGTCAAACAGCACATATACGAAAAGTCAACAATCAGATCTAAAATTAGGAAATGATCAGATACAATATAACGAATCTAAATAACGATTGTTAGGTTATAAAGCATTCGATTATATAAATGATTTATGTAAAATAAATATAAATATAAAGCCTAATTATAAACAATAATAGATTGAATGGATAGATATTGATTAAAAGAGAGAGAGAGAGAGAGAGGCTGACCATCGCCATCCTTATCGAATAGGCTGAAAGCTTCTTTGAATTCAGAGATCTGATCATCGGTCAATTGATCTGCCATTTTTCTTCCTTCTCTTTTTGATTAATAAAATAAAAATGAAATGAAAAATAAGGGTTTGCAAAATAGGGGAAAATAATTAAATGAAAATGGAAATAGAAGCGAGCGACCGAGTGAAGCGGTGAATATAAATGAAAAAAGAGTGGTCCTCCACGAATCTCAATCCCCCCACATCGTGACATGTTGTTGTCCTTTTTTTTTTTTTTCTTTTTCTATTTTCCTACTCGTTATTACATACATAAAAAATTATATTATATGATTAAAAATTTTAAAAAATTGATAATTGAGAACCAAGATATAACTTATTTAGCATGTAACAATTTGTTAAAAACTTACGGCCTATTAAAATCCTAGGTATTTATAGGTTGTGATAAAGATAAAGTCTGATAAGGATCGATTGCAAACTAAAAATATAAAAATACGAAAATACAAAATAAAAATGTATGGTATGGTTAGAAAATTTAAAAATTGATAATTGAAAACCAAAGTATAACTAATTTAGCATGTTACAATATGTTAAAAACTTACTGCCTATCAAAATCCTACATATCTATGGGTTCTAACAAAAGTTAAGTCGAGTGCAAATCAAAATTTTGAGAGTATGAAAATCAACATCGCCTCTATAGTACATGTGGGCTAGGCAATTGCTTAAGGCCTTCAAATCGTTAGCACATCCAATTTTATGTGTTGAGTTAGTGATTTGGACTAAAACTAATAGAAATAAAGGACCACAAATCCATATCTATAATCCATCCATAGTAAGTAATAAACATAAAAAATAAACAACTACTCAATTATCTGGCCATCTCTTACAAAAGTTACAACCGCTCCTCTTTGAAAAGTGAACAGCCGTGAGTTTCTCTCTTAAGAAATTATGGCAACGTTAACCTCCAGTGATTTAAAATTGGAGACCCACCAGGTTCACCTTTTGCTTATTCTATTAATTAATTTTTATTGTGATTTCTAAGTTTCATTGTTTAATTGTCAATGTCGAACCAAATCCGTAACTGCGAATCTGGTCATTTGAAAGTAGAATTTTGTTTTTAACTCCGTCATTTGTAAACTTTTTAATTTATATTTGGCGGCCAGATAAAAGAGGGGCATTTTTGTTAAAGAATTTTAAAAAAAGCCCTCAAAATTAGTCTC
The DNA here is from genome assembly GCA_025447715.1 of Asclepias incarnata. NCBI lineage: Eukaryota > Viridiplantae > Streptophyta > Magnoliopsida > Gentianales > Apocynaceae > Asclepias > Asclepias incarnata. The sequence goes on from JAOEHQ010016490.1 coordinate 9,871, forward strand.
GCTGAAAGTCACTAAAAAAATTGAACCGGTCCTGAAAATATAAAATCAAAAATATGTCATTAGTTTGGTGTGAGTTTGGTAATCATTAATCTTTTTGTATAGTAACTATGGCTTATTTATTTGGTGTAACGAAGTCATTTTGTTAAATTAATAAGGCATCGCTGATTTTAGACTAGAGCAATTTCATGATATTATGATTAGTGAACCAAAGAGTATACAACATATGTCGATATTAGTATTATTTTAACTTAATTTGTGGATTCTAACGAACAACAACTTTAAGTATAAGCCATGTCATCTTCTTAAAGGTCTATCTTTGATCTCGATGTCAAGACCACTCGTAATTTTTTGTGCATACCCCTATATTAATACCGACTTTGTATGATCCCGATGTCCCTTTTCAAGGCGCCTATGGTTGTGATAAATAAATTAGATTTAGTTAGAAAAAATTTCATATGGGGAGGTAATGAAGGACATCGCAAAATTCACTGAGTTGCGTGAGAAAGGTTATTGCTCCAGTTGAGGCTGGTGGACTGGGATTCAGGCCATTACACGATGCTAATATACGTCTTCTGGTTAAATGGATTTGGTAGTATATTACAAAAAATAAACAAGTTATGCCACAGAGTGGTAGGTGCTATTCACTCTGTGGACAATGGGAGATCATGTGCATCAGGTGTGTGGCATAACATTTGTCACGTAAAGTGTGTCCTTTCTAAACGAAATTTCAACTTATCTCGGGTTATGTTTCCTGTTCCAAACGTGAATGATCCGAGTAATGTTAATTGGGCGGAGGGCGAAAATGTATAGGATCCATACTAGAGATAACCTGGTGAATAGGAGGGTGGCAATGTCAAATACTTTTTGCTCGTTTTGCAATAAAGACCAAGAATGTGTTGTGCACCTGTTAAACTCGTGTTCCTTTGCGTCTGATTTATGGCATAAGGTTGGGGTATGGTATAAAATCCCTCCGATTTATGCCTTTACTACTTGGGACTTGTTGAATCTTCATAAGACTTCGGGGATTGGGCCGGTTGCCAAAAAGATGTTGCAATCAATTATGATAGTTTTGTGTTGGTGTCTTTGAAAAGCCATAAATGAGTTAATCATTCAAGAAAAGTCCTATTCTATCCAACGTGTTTTTGAAGAATTGCAATCCTTTGGTTTTTATGGATTAAACATCGTGCTAAGAAAGTTGTTGTGACGTGAGAACATTGGAGGAAGTTTTCATTCATGTAATCCATGTAAATATATAGTTTTTAATTGTGTTTATCAATTTTGGTGTATGTATATGTGATTGGAGATTTATCAATGAAATTAGCCATTAAGAAAAAAAAAAAAAAAAAAAAAACAGCTTATAACCTAAAAGCTTGTAAGAAAATGAAGGTTCAAAAGTATGAACCCCTATATCCAATTATGAAGATGTCAAATCACGCTGCTAACATGTGAACAAAATGTTTCTAAATTTACCATTGGATGATTAATTGGAAAGTCCTCAGTTAAATATACATAATCAATACAAAGCTGAAATTAATAACATGTAAGTAATTGGGTTTTTCTCGGATCGGAAGTAATATACTAATATGGGGTGCTTAAGGGATCTGTGCGGCTGGATTGGCCACCTAAGCGGTGATTTTTTGCCAATGGGTTCACTTCGTGCGGAATACTGAACGATTCCGTTAGATGGTTGTTAAAAAAAAATAAAAATGAATAACATACAAGTTAGTCTTCTTATAACATACTTAGTTTCACCATAAACCTAAAGTTTAAATCATGGGAGACGTAATTTTTGAGAAGGGGACAAACCAACATAAACGTTTTATAGTTACAAAGTTGACTAGAATTCATGACATATATTAGTAAATAAGTAATAAACATCCAATACCATCTTTCGCGAGTTATGAGTCTTAATAATGTTGTTTTATAGTTACAAAGTTGACTAGAATTCATGACATATATTAGTAAATAAGTAATAAACACCCAATACCATCTTTCGCGGGTTATGAGTCTTAATACCGTCTACAACGGTGTATGGTGGATGTTGGGATGTAGACAGTCTTACCCATACCTAAGGTAGGGATGGCGTTGCAAGGAGTAAGGATCGAACGGTGTATAGGGGAGGTTGAGATATAGATAACTTTACCCCTACCTAAGATAGAGATGTTGCTTCCAAGTTCTACGACCCTGCAAGGAGTAAGGATTGAACCTTTGACCTCTGTTTCCATAAGCAAAGATATTAACCATTTCATCCAAGCCTTGGTTGTTGATGACATATATTAGTAACTTATAATAATATCGATGCGATCAATATACTAATGTAGACTTAATTTGTTACAATTGATGACGGTTATTGCTCCATGTGTATGTCACATACTACAACAATGTAATGAACTAGCACAATATCACATACTACCTCTCTAAAGTTTAAGATGTGTTTATCATGACTAAAACCATACATTTACGTACATATCTCAAAATATTTCATCAGAGATCCATCAAACAATTTAAAATGATTTGAGAGGAAAAGAACTCTTTGTATATTTCAACTCGTTGCATATTAAAAGCTACCCGTTTTGATGTGATCCCATTAACCAACCCAACCAACCCTCCCGTTCTCGTATCATCTCAACTTTTGCTCACGGTTGAAATGCACAAAGCCTATTAAGCCACAATCTCATAACCACGTATTCAAAAGATTTGTTTGTATCCATTAGTCCATCCATTACACGTACACAAGAATTTACATGTCAATTAAATGAAGACTAAAAGATTGAATAGAGTAAACCTTTGGCCACTGGCCGGGTTCAAGAGACATTGAAAAAGCCTTCCTTAATTAATGACATTCAAATATGCATTCAAATTTTCACACAGACAAAGAGAAGGCATCAAACTTACTAAACTTACTAATGGAAATTTTTGAAAATCCTTTCGAAAATGACAGTAAAGTAAACCAGCTATCTAATCCATCAAATGGGGGAAAAAATAACATACATACATTAAAAAAATCACAGAAAGTAGATCGTACGTCGCAAAATTATAAAGATTACTATTATTGGAAGCCAAAAGACAATGCTTTTCGTTTCAAGTAAACTACCAAAACAAATTAAATAGGGTATCACCATGACACCAAATTAACATTTCTAGAAATAGAGAAATGAAAATTACCATAAGGAAGGAGTTGATGATAGTCACAAAATATACTAACATTTTTAGTATTTTGTATCAGTATGAAGCCTGCATGCCTAGATTAGTCACATATTATCGATGCCAAATACCAATGCTTTCTCTTCCACGAAACCCTCGGAATATTATATATATAGTTAATAAAACTTGAAAATATAAACGAATTCTGGATCGAGCTGGGTATGTAATTACCTTAGAATTGAATGAATCTTATGATTTCATGAAAGATGATCGATCGATAGGAGGAATTGAAGGAGCTAGCTAGAGCCTAGAAGATAAGTGTATGTGGTAGAAATGATCGAAGTATACGAAGGGAAGAAAACAAAATATATTTGCAACACAACCGAACCTCACAATCCGCAAGAAGTACGTACCTGATGCATATACATTCATACTTTTAGTTAATCTTATGATATGGAGCTTTCGTTTCTCATGGTTGGTCTTAGTCTTCTGCTGGTGTTGTTCAGGTTCTTGTTTTCCGTTTCCTTATTATTTATTTATTTTGATATATTATTTGTTATTGCTGTATAATATTATTTTCGGGTTTCTATAAGATTAATATTTATTTGTTATTGAAAGTTGTGATACTCAATGAGTTGTTGGCATAGTAATGAGTTGCTGGAATTGATTTAAATGTTAAACAGATTATATTTTGCAACATTGTTATAAATACAATAATAATATTAGAAAGAGGCTTAAACATAAGTTTACAATAATTAATATTAATAATATATATAAACCAATGTATTTATTTGATAAACTAACTGTTTACGCATATTTTGGCTTTTAATATATGCATGGTTGGGCTATCTTGAATACAAGTTTTTGTGGCTTTTAGACTATGAGGAGTGTTTGGAAGCCCCTCGTTAATCATTTTTTTGCCATGTGACAGTCCAGTAAGCAAATAGGCTTTCTTTAGTTTTGGTTGGAGTGGGCTTTTTTTTTAAAGCCTAGTTTTTCTTCTTAACAACACTCTTCTTCACCAATCACAACACTCTTCCTCTAGTCCAACCAATCACAACACTCTTCTTCACCCCGTCGGATATCCGACTTTGACCCACCAATTTGACCTTAGAATGCCAGCCGGGACGGTGTGCCCGGCGTTCTAGACGGCATTCCGGCGTGATTTTGGGCATGTGACGCCCCACTCCATTTAGTCTTAATATATGGTTGTTTAAAGACTTTGTAGCATTAATTAGACAAAGATGGTGGAGTGTGGTTTTGGTAGGACAATGATGGTGGAGTGTTGAAAGACTCTATTGATAATGGTGGAGTGTAGTCGTGCAAAAAAATCAGGTCGGGGAGAAACCGAACCCGAACCCGACTCGAACCGGTTTCGGTCAACAAAATCAAAAACCGGTTTTGACCCAACCCGAACCGGGTTTGAACCCGGTTTTGGTCAAAGTTTGACCGGTTTTTTTTCGGTTTTTTTGACCCAAAACCGAACCCGACCCGATTTCAACCCGGTCCAACCCGTTTTTGAAACCCGATACAACCCGGTCCAACCGGTTTCAATCGGGTTTCGGTTTCGGGTTTTCCAACCCGGGTTAGCCCGAACCGGTTTCAATTTGCACGACTAGTGGAGTGTGGTTTTGATAGACATGACTTATTTTTATAGAATTTTAATATTTTTAATGTAGTAGTAATAGAACTATAGAAGTGGCATGTTATTTAAATGAAAAACTTAAATAAGTAATATTATTTTGTTAGGTTAAATTTAAAATTGAGATCCTGATTTTGAAAAGACACAAGTTACATAATTTCTTTAAATATTAGATATTACATAACGTATATGTTTATCGATATGAACCGAAAACTATTCCCGCTTTGTCACTATAGTCGTATGGAATTCGATCCATTTTAGATATTATATTTTATTTTATTTCATTCAAAATAAGCCAGTGAAAGCTTCGCACTTAAAATGACTTCTTTGCAAACTAAACATTGTAAACGATAGGTTAAAAGTCAAAATGTTTATTACAAAATACAATATGCATAACATTAAATTTATACAATATGCTTAACATTTAATTTGAATATTAGTTTGAGTGGGTTGTGCATTGCACAACCGGAAATTCTCTAGTATATATATATATATATATTGAGGAATGTTAGATTTACAAACTAATTATAAACAAAAGTTTACAAACACATGTGGCGTGTGATGTGGACCAATCAACAAAGAAAGAGAAAGAAGAAAGA
>JAOEHQ010016501.1:0-15250 GCA_025447715.1 Asclepias incarnata
TACTTGTATATATACATATTGTAAACTATCATTATTGAATAACAATACAACCCTAACACAATTATAGGGTTTCTACTTGGTATCACAGCCAGCAACTATCGGCATCACCAAATCAGAGCAATTATCATCTCCGGTTGCAATCACAGCACCGCCGCCGTGCTCCGCCGTAAACCACCACAATCCGCCGCCGTGCTCCACCATAATCAGTATTTTTTCTTCTTCTTTTTTTTTCTTTTCTCATTATTAATTCTGGTATTATGGCTATGTTAGCTGCCATCACCCAACAAGATAAAACAATCCACAATTCACACAAATTTGCTTTTAAATTAAGCCCAACCAACTATGGTTATTGGAAGGCAATGCTTGAAGCCTTCTTCACCACCCACAACCTATTCGGATATATCAATAATATTATCCCCTGCCCCTCTCCCACCATCGCTGCCGGTGGCAACCGAAAAGAGGGAGAACCGCCTGAACAACCCAACCCTAATTATGCTACATGGATTGCCAATGATGCACATGTGCGTATGCTCCTGATGTCTACAATTTCCGAATCTTCTTTCCAGCATGTTCAAGGGAATACTTCTCGGGACCTATGGCTTTCACTTGAACGTGCTTATGCACCCCATACCTCATCTCGTGAATATACTCTTAAGACACAATTGTTGAAACTTCAGATGAGGGGTGATGAAACCGCTCCTGCTTACTTGACCCGTGCACAGGATTATGCCACTGCCTTAGCTAACATTGGTGAGCCCGTTAAAGATAAAGACTTGGTAATGTATGTGATATCCGGTTTAACAGAGGACTATAATGGGTTCAAATCTTCTCTTATTGGCCGCCAACTTCCAACCGCATTCAATGAATTACATGGCTTACTTGCCGATCATGATTATATGGTCAAAAAAACAGCCCCTGATGTGCCCCCGGTCCAGGCTTTTGTTACTACCACAACTCCATCCTCTGTTGGTTCTTCATCAACAATCCCACCGGATACTCTCCAAGCTCTACAATAGCTTGTTTCTCGCCTTGGTCTCCAACTACAACCTGCAACCTCTTCATCCCCACAGTCCTTTTATACTAACCGTAGTAATAATAATAACAATCGTGGGAATAATAATCAACGCAGCCGCGGGACTAATAACAATCATAATAATAATACCAGAGGAGGTGGAACTCGTGGCCAGTTTTCTTGGGCATCTAATCAAAACATGGTTTATGGTTCTTGCAACAGGTGTGGCATTGCCCATATACCTTCTCAGTGCCCCAACCGTGACCCATCTACAATCCGCAATCGGCAGCCCACTGCTAACTATGCTTCCTCTGACACACGCTCTCATACTTCTACCACATGGCTTCCTGATACTGGTTCTAGTCATCATGTTGCTCCGGATACTACCAGCTTCGACTCTTCTGCCCCATACTCTGGTAATGATAATCTCTATGTTGGCAATGGTAAGGGACTTCCCATCTTAAATATTGGTTCCTCTTCCTTTTATTCCCCAAACAAAACTCTTACTTTAAATCACATTCTCCATGTCCCTGAAATTAAAAACAATCTTCTTTCTGTACAACAATTCTGTTTGGATAATAATGTTTTCTTTGAATTTCATGCATCTTTTTTTCATGTGAAGGATACCCGCACGCGTTCTATCCTCCTCACGGGTCCAAGTAACAATGGTCTCTACTCTCTCCGCCTGCCTCGCATCACCAGTCTTCCAAAACTTGCTCTTACCACCACTCGTGCAACTTCCGAAGTGTGGCATCAACGATTAGGACATCCACATTCCAAATTGTTTCGTTTTATGTTATCTAAATTTAGTTTACCTGTTCACAACAATAATAGTCAATTTTCACATTGTACTGCATGTTCCGTTGGAAAATCATCTAAACTTCATTTACCGTTATCTACATATAAAACTTCTTCAATTTTAGACTTAATTTATTGTGATGTGTGGGGTCCGTCTCCTGTTCTTTCCTTTGATGGGCATTCATATTTTTTACTATGTGTCGATGCATTTTCTCGTTACATGTGGTTCTTCCCTTTAAAACGTAAATCTGATGTTTATGATATTTTTGTTCGTTTTATTTCAATGGTTGAGCGTCAATTTCAAACAAAGATCAAATCTGTTCAATCCGACTGGGGTGGTGAGTTTCGCAAAATTTCCCCTTATCTAAACTCTCTTGGTATCATCCATCGTCTGTCATGTCCTCACACTAGTGAACAAAACGGTCTTGTTGAACGTCGTCATAGACATGTCGTTGAGACTGGTCTTACCCTGCTCTCTCAATCTAATGTTCCTTTTAGATTCTGGCACTTTGCTTTTGACACCTCAGTCTATCTCATCAATCGTATGCCCTCTGCTAACACCTCTCAAATCTCACCATTTGAAATCATCTCTACTCGTTCTCCTAACTACTCCTTTCTAAGGGTCTTTGGTTGTCAATGTTTCCCACATCTTCGTCCCTATAATTCCCACAAATTGGACTTCAGGTCAACTCCATGTGTTTTCCTCGGATATAGTCCTTCTCATCATGGATATAGATGCTTTGATCCTACTACGGATCGTATCTATATTGCTCGTCATGTTCGTTTCAATGAACATTGTTTTCCTTTCATTACCACTTCTTCTTCCACTGTGTCTACTTCTACATCTGACAAATATTTTTCTTCCTTTCCGTCTTCTATTCCTGACGTTTTTGGCCCTACCTCATCTCCTCCCACGCCATCTTCTCCTCCTTTATCGCCAATTACCGAACCAGCCTCTACTGACCCTGTTTCTCCTGTTTTAGATTCACCAAATACAGATCCCTCCTCGGCTGTCCCTCACTATGAGCAGCCCTCTGTCTCTCCTTCTCCTGATTTGGCAGCCTCAATGTCTTCCCCTATCGCACCCACTGCCACCACTCGAACTCGCCCTTTAAATCTCCGTCCTAATCCTTCCAAAACTAAACGTTTTGATCCTTCTGCTTTTCATGCTACTACCGACTTTTCTGATTCTATCCCTTCCACCTTTGCTATTGCCAACAAACATCCTCTGTGGCGTCAAGCTATGGAGTCAGAGTACTCATCACTTATGAGATGTGGCACTTGGTCGTTAGTTCCTCGTATTCCTGGCACTAATATTATTGATTGCAGGTGGGTCTATGCGCTTAAAAGAAATCAGCATGGGGATATCACACGCTATAAAGCACGTCTTGTTGCTAAAGGATTTAACCAGCAATCCGGCGTTGATTACACGGATACTTTTAGCCCGGTGGTTAAGTCTACCACTATTCGGGTTGTCTTATCTATTGCTACCACCAATCAGTGGCCTCTCCGACAGCTAGATGTTCAAAATGCCTTTCTACATGGAGATCTTAATGAGACAGTGTACTTACAACAACCTCCTGGCTTTGTTGATCCTAAGCATCCGGATTATGTATGCTTACTACACAAGTCCCTATATGGCCTTAAACAGGCCCCTCGTGCTTGGTTTCACCGCTTATCTACTGCACTTCTTACTCTTGGTTTTCATGGTTCTAAAACTGATCCCTCCTTGTTTATCTACAATCACAAGGGCACCTTGTTATATATGTTGGTTTATGTAGATGATATTATCTTGACCGGTAACAATCCGAGGGTAATTGATCGTGTTGTGCAGGATCTTGCCCGTTTATTTGCCCTTCGTGACATGGGCGCTTTGTCTTATTTTTTGGGTGTTGAAATTCAACATAAGGGTAAGGATTTATTACTTTCGCAAACCAAATATATTACTGAACTGCTTCAGCGGGCTGGTTTATCTAAGGCGCATCCTGTTCCCACTCCTATGACTACTTCTGTTAAGTTGTCCAAGTCTGATAGTTCTCTCTTTTCCGATCCTGTCAAGTATCGGAGCATTGTTGGGGGGCTTCAATATGCTACTCTTTCACGACCTGATATTGCTTTTGCAGTGAATAAAGTTTGTCAGTTCATGCACTCTCCTACGGATAATCATTGGTCTGCAGTCAAACGCATTTTGCGTTATTTACAGGGCACTTCTACATATGGGTTGCTTATCTCTCACACTTCTTCTACGATGTTACATGCTTACTCTGATGCACACTTTCATCCTATTAATGCATACTCAGATGCTGATTGGGCTGGTTGCTCAGATGACCGTCGATCCACGGGGGGATTTGCTATATATCTTGGATCTAATCTTATTTCTTGGTGTGCACGGAAACAACGCACTGTATCTCGTTCATCCACAGAATCTGAGTATAAGGCTCTAGCTGACACGGTTACTGAAATCACATGGCTTGAATCTTTATTGGGAGAGTTACACGTGAAAATGAGTTCTGCTCCAGTCTTGTGGTGTGATAATATAGGTGCAACATATTTATCAGCTAATCCTGTTTTTCATGCTCGTACTAAACATGTTGAAGTTGATTTTCATTTTGTTCGTGAGAGAGTTGCACAAAAGAAGTTGTCAGTTGAATATATATCTACACATGATCAAATCGCTGATGTGTTCACAAAAGCACTTCCAACAGATAGGTTTTTACAATTGAGATCCAAGCTAAGGGTTGACACGAGGCCTTAGCTTGAGGGGGCGTATTAGATAATTATATTTACTTTTGTATAATAGTAGATATTAGAGGGTGCTAAAGTGTATTATTCTACTTGTATATATACATATTGTAAACTATCATTATTGAATAACAATACAACCCTAACACAATTATAGGGTTTCTACTCACCCAAATTCGGAACAACGATCCACATAAGAGCACTTGATGGCATAATCAATGTCAACTCACTTTTCACAGTCGCACTTTTCATCAATTACAACAGCCCAGCCAGCCCATCAATTTACAGCAGCCCAACAAACAGTGACAGTTTTTGGTCCAACCTGGTTAGCCGGAGCCCGAACCCGGCCAACCAACTTCTGGTCCGAGCTTCGGGTCTCCTTTTTCAGTGAATTTGGTTTTCAATTTTGGATGGCTTGGGCCGGGCTTAGTTTTGACCCGATCTCATCCCTAGCAAAACCACTCAGGATAGTATTTCACATTTTTCAGGATCTTCTCATCACAGCACAGTCAAAGTTTTGCATCGATCTTCTCATCTTTCAAAGCTCATGTAGTCAGCCGTGCACCTCTTTTTGTCTCTCTTTTGAACACTTCCTTCGGAATGGTATATCCAACCCGTCCTAAACCATTCGTTCAGACCGAGTCAATATGTTCAGATTGATGAACTTCCTATATACAATCGCGGATAACACTTTTTCCCCCCAAAATACTCATCAGTCATCACATATCATCAAAAATGTGTCAAATAGATTATGAATTTAAAGGCTAACTTGTTGTAATATGGAATCAAGATGCGATTCAAAATACAAAGGTAACAAACATAAAACTTAGATATGGTAGGAGGAATTTGCGCAGAAGGTTGTACCAAACCATTGTAGGACCCAGAATTCCTCAAAGGGGAATTTAACAGTGCATTTCCACGACCACTAAGTTTTAATCTAGAAGATGTAAAAGATAACGTAAAGCTGAATACTCGTGCGTGATGCATGGTTTGACTCAATATATTTAATAGTGTTTGTGATATACGTTAATTAAAGATTAATTCCATTCAAATTGCTTTTTGGTTTGTTATATAGCGTATGCAAAATACTGTTAGATTCAATCTATTTTGTAGTGTTTTCTATATATAGTAATAAAACGTTAAGCTTTTATTATGTTGTAAATGTTTGTGGATAAGAAGCAAAAAGCTCATAAGAGCTATAGTAAAAAGTCCTGTCAAATATAGTTTAAAAACTGATATTACGAATATTAATTCAGAGAATTTTTTATTATTATTATTATTATTATTATTATTATTATTAATTCAGAGAATTTATTATTATTATTATTATTATTATTTTTGCCCATTAATAAGGTACTTCTATCTTGAAATTTTCCACCAGGGTTCAAATCGAATATTTTTGTGAATGTCTAACATTCGAGTTAGTTTAAGATAGTAGGTTAGTTAAAAAATTAAAAATTAAGAGATATTTTTTCAAATTTGACCCACCAAATAATATTTTTTCAAATTTGACCCATAACGTAAATCGAATAAGATTCGAGTTATTTGGGTTTCGGTTGTTCGGGTTTAGGTTGTTTGAGTCGGGTTTTGGGTAACCAATCAAGATATGATATTGACTTTGAAACACATAAAACTTAAAAAGAAGTTTGTTAATTATACAACAATATAATTTCAGTTTCAAAAACATAAAAAATGATACTTTGTATAATTGTAGATTAACGTATTGCTCATATCCAAAAGTGTTTCTACAATTTTGATTATCTGGTTTTCTTGATTTAATGCATTAAAACATGGTTGCATTAACCCAAAAAATCATAGATAAAATAGATAAGTTATAAACTATTTTAAATAATATAAAATACTTTATTAATTAAACAATTTGACAATATAAATAAGCAAAAATATTCAAGTAAAAGCTAGTCAAGCTACTGTTATTTGAATTGTTAATACAAGAAACAAACTATAACTATTAACTATTATAATATAGTAATAATTTTGTATAATATTAATAAAAAGCAAAACAATATGTTTGATTTTTGTCTATCGAAATCCTTAAGATATAAAATAACTGTGTGAGAATCACATTTGATAGAGACACAAATAAAAGCATGGAGATTATGGATTCAACTATATAATATATATTATAATTATTACATAAAAATAAATTAAAATATTTTATATGGGTTATTCGGGTTAACCCAAATAAAAAAATATCACCCATAACCCAAACCAATTAAAATTATATAGGTATGGTTAACCGAATAACAAACCCGAAACTCGGATTACCCAACCCATATAACCCAAACCCATTTGGTTCGGGTCGAGTTATATGGGTATGGTTTTTTTCAACACCCCTAGAGTTTTCAGTGGCATCACTTAGAAAAGTGTTAGATGACTTTAGATTGTCGAAGGTCTCGTCCCAAACATGATGGAATTCAGTCGTTCCGGATAAAATCAATATATTTGCTTGGACGGTAAGGTTAAATAAGTTGCCTACAAAGTTAAATCTACCGTTGAGAGGAATGGATATTGAGTCCTATATGCGGTTCACATGTGGAGTCTGTTGAATTAGAAAATACCACTCACACACACTTACACAAAGTGTTTCTCTAAAAGTTTCTGATTGATTTAAACTGAAATACAAAAGGAAATATATATAGGCAAAAGATAACTGAAATATAAAGCCACTACTCCTAATAAGGCTCCACTTTCCTAACTACTCGGTCAAACCAAGTGACCATTTCCTAACTTGCAACTGACAAGTAAATAACCAAATAACAAAAGTGAACATAACAAAAGTTACTCAAGTTTAACGTGACCATCAACATCTAGCCTATGACATTTAATTTCAACAGAGTCTACTAGCCCTTTAATGTTTTCATGTTCACTGGTGAAGATTGGTTCGTAAGATCTTGATATGGTGGGACATTGGCGTGACAGGTTTTGGATCGTATGAGGAGTAGATGTCATGGTATTTGGGCCTCAAGACTCGATGTAAGCAGAAAAAAATTATGGAAGGGGTTTTTTACGTGTTATGGTGGTCCGTGTGGAAAGTGCGTAACGGGATTATTTTCGGTAAGAAGGCTCCTATAAAGGCAGTTATGTTTGATGAGATCGTATCATTGACTTATAATTGATGTAATGTTAGAAGTAAATTGAATTGTAGCTGGGTAGATTGGTTATGTAGTCCTATGCTTAATATATTGTAATTATGTTGCTAGCGTTTTGCTAAAATGCTATTAATAAAATTCGCTATTCAAAAAAATAATTAAAAAATAAAATAACATGCATTATAAAAAAGAATCATTAACTTAGATCACCATTATTATCAAGAAAATATGGTAACGTTTTTTTAGTAAACCAATAAGTAAAGATTCTTTTGGACAACAAATTTTCCAAATGAAAATAAACAAGTGCTTTTTAAAAAATGTCAAATTGTAGAGCACTCTTAACAAGTTGTTTTGTTTTCTTCATGAAGTAAAAAGTTAAATAAGGTTTTCAGCATCGTCGTATTTACATAATTACATGGTTTCGTCATAATGTGATAAAGTAATAAAGCCCATGATGTACTGGAAGGGAGGGCATATGGGCTTTTGTTTTTGACTTCAAACGGATGTGTGAGTAGTAAAGTTTTAGTGTAGTTTTTACCTTTTAGTATGAGATTGATATAACAATTTTTTATCCACTTAAAGTCATTGCTTTACACAAATACCATACTAGTTGTTCCAAAGACATAATTGGACCCAAAGTCATAGAAGTTCATATATTTCATATTAAAAGTTGACAAACATTAATATAACGCATTTCCACTTTTAATTATATAGTGCGAATGTGTTAATTATTATTATTATATACATTAAATTAAAATGGTTTAATAACGCACATTAAGGTCGATCCCTAACAATGAACACGTAACTTTAGATACCACTATGTGGAGTTGGGATCATTTGAACCCGTGATTTATTTCTAACAAAAGTCATCACAACAGCCTTACAAAATATTTGCATTAAAAGAAAAATACAAGTAGACCCAAAAACTACCAGCAATAGTCATATACTCATATGTATTCTAGTTTCGTCATAACATCAAACAAGTAATTTACTTTTCAGTATTAGTAGTATATATAGATTCCAATAAGATTATGCCATGTCATATTTTATACCCACCAAATAAATATAAAACAAATTAACAAAATGTTTAATATTCGCTAGTTTAGTCTACACCACCATCTTCCTTCTCTTACATACAAGAATGCCATATTCCACAACAAAGATAGGAACATATAAGAAAAAGTAACAAAGTCATAAAAGTTACTCTATATATCATGCTAATAATATCTTTCTATCCGGTAATTCGATTGTTAGGTTGAGAAGAAAGGGATTCTTTTAAAATAAAAGATATATAATAAATGTGAGTAAAAGGTAAGTTAATAAATTTAAAATAAAATTTAACAAGACTTAAGGGAAGTTAATAAATTAAAAGAAAAAAGTTAACAAGCTTACATAACATGTGTACTAAAATCAAAGCTACATAAATTACAAAATCAACAATTAATTTTCTCGTAATAAAAAATATGTAATATATTTCTTTATCTGTCTATAGTTTCATTTAATACAAAGTATGCAATATATAAAAACATGTTATATAAAAACGAAGTTTAGAGATTCAATTCCTTACTTATACCTCTTTAAGCATAGTAATATACGATTTTATCTCTTTCATAAATTAATAGGCAAAAAATCGATAGTAAATCAATTGTTCATTATGCAATATATATTGTATGAAATGTTAAAACAGTAGTTAAATACAACTAAGTGACTAACCATAATTCTAACCAATTAATAGTTCTCCACCGAGTTAATTTTTATCTACATATATAAATCAACTTAACTATCACTAAGGATGAGCGTGAGACTGGTACCGTCCTGTACCGGTCTTAGTACAGTAGGGATTTTGAAAACCTTCAAAACATGTTATCAATATTGGTCTCATTTCTCATTCGGTACCACTTCCCAGTTCCCGGTACCATTTCCCGATACCGTGATTCCAAATCCTGCAAACCAACAAAAGTGGATACCGGTCTCACTTCTCATTTGGTACCACTTCCCAATACCGAAACCAATACGGGATCGGGACTTGAGAAATTATGTTCATCCATAAATTTCACAAACAACTTTCCACCTAAAAATAATAAATTCAGATTTTCTAAATTTGAAATCCCTAAAGTTGATAAAGTGGAACCAATAAAAAATCTTCAAACATGATTATCATCAAAAAAAATAAAAAATATAAACTTTTTATTTTGCCAATCTCACCATTTATAACTTAAAAGAACTTTAAAAATGTTCTAACTTTAGAGTTATCAATCTAAAAAAGGTAATGATAAACCCACAACACTTTTTATCCATCCACAATAATACATATATAAAACAGTTATACAATATAATCATATAATGTAAATGTTATTGTAAATGGATAAAAAAAATTGTGAAGTTATCACCATCCATCCAAAAATAATACTATATCTACTTTTTGCTAAACACCAAAGTGGCTAACCTTATTTCATAACTTTCACTATTTAGGCTATTTACTTTTACTTTAAAAACAAAAGCAGACACATATTGACAAAAAAAAATAGAAAAAAGTTTTCAAACAAAGACTGCCAAAAAGTAAACACACCAGCCCATATGACACACACACACATAACATAACCAAACAAACACTTCCATATCAATCAATTTTTTTAACAAACAAACAAAGCCCAACCCATTTTACACCACTCCTTTTCCTTTTATATACAAATTTTTTCACTCTCTTTTAAGTTTTAATCCCCTCTCCTCTCCCCCCCTGCACAACAACAACAAATACTCTACTACTAATTAGTAGGTAATGTTTGGTTAGAAACATTATTATTATTATTAGTGGTTACATATATATATTTTTATAAAAACAATAGATACAGAAGAGAAGAGAATGGGTTCATGTGTTTCATCACATAATAAAAAAATGAAAAGTAAATCATCAGATAGTACTAGTATTAAAAATCATGATAATAATGTTATGATGATGATCCCACCTTCTCCGATCAAAGAAAAACTTGATCAAGTTAAGCCTCAGTGGGTCCCCCCGCTTCATCCATCTGCTAATTCACGTGATTTTGGTAACGCTTTTTCTCTTTATTATTTTAGTTTTTAATATTTGTAATTACTATTATTATTATTTATTGTTATTGTTACGTGTTTGTTATGGTTTCTAAAGGTGGGTGTTTTTTCTTTTAGGATTTTGCTAATCGTAACTTTTTTAACATTCGGTAGTAAAATATTGTACGTAAAAATAATCGTTACATAATACTATAATAGTGCATGTATTATTGGTTAGCAAAATCATTGTTTGTATGGTTTAGTAGCTTTTGACCAATGGGATTTTTGGTTTATGGGTTTGATTTTGTTATCAACATGTGGTGCTTTTGTGATAATGGCTTGGTGGGGCTATTGACCTTTTTATTTTATTGGTATTTATTCTGATTTCTCAACTTTTTATTTTTTATTTTTGTTGAATTATGTTTTTTATAAATGATATTTTTTTACAACTGATCATGATAATAAATATGATGCGTGTTGTTTGGATGGTTTTTTGTTTATATAATTTTTAGATTTTTTTGTTATATTATTTTGCTTATTGTGGAAAAAAGGTTTAGACTTTATCAGAGTACATACATATGAAGCTTATTGAATGCCTAATTTATGTCCCCTTCCCACCCATTGCACATGGCCATCAGGTTTACGAGTGTTTGGTTGTTTGTTGCTAATGAGTTTCCAACATGGTTTTGCTTAGGTTAATTGTTATTGGATTGCTACTTTGTGTTTCATACTCTGTGCAAATGATCGATACGAGACATCGTTAATTGTTATTGGATTGCTACTTTGGGTTTTTATAATGGCAATCCCATTTACATATGAAAAAGTTTTTGTATCCAATATATATGAATGCTTTATTTATTTATATCTTGTTTTTTTAAAAATTTTTTATAAAATGGATGAAAAGAGTTTATGTTGCCTGCTTAATTCGTAGAAAAAATTACCCTTTTTGTCTTGTTAACCATTAACCAACCTGCCAATTCTCCAATTCTTTTAGAATGTGTGTTTTGTGTTTGTTGGATTTGGGATTTATGATTTTACAGACAATGATGACAATATTGAGTTTTATGATTTGTATATATTTGAGAAATTGATTAGGTGTTTGTAAAGGATGTGGGTTGTACAGATGGTGATAATGATGTTGAGTTTTATAAAGATGTTCATAATTTAGATATAAAGATGTTCATAATCTGGAAATGATGAAGGTTAGAGAAGAAGATAGCTAAAAGGACAAAAATACCCTCATGTGTATTGCACATGAAGGGGTTAACGGAGCCACATTAACGTCTGTTAGGGTGAGGGGCTCGTAATGAAGCAAAATGCGACCACGGGGTGATCTAATGACAAAAAAAAAAGCACAGGGGCGAATTTTAATAATACACTAAACCACAGGGGATGTAATGAAATTAACTCTAACTTTAATGTAGTGGTCTAACTTTGCTCATGGCTTTAATGTAGTGGTCTAACTTTGCTCATGGCTGGTTCTAACTATTTCCTTATGTAAAAGGCGAAACTATATTTATTAGGCAATATTGTAATAGTTACATTTTTATAAATATATTATTGCGTATACAGTATTTTATATTATTTTTTAAAATAGGAAAATTGAGATTTTGTAAAATAAAAAATTATAAAGATAAAGTATAAAAGTAGTTTTGAAGGAAGACTGATTGATGAATTAAGGTAGCCAGTTGGCTTTTGAGTTGATCGATGATGCGCTTTGTTTCGATGGAGTTTAATACTTTAAGAACAAATTGCTTTGTTTCGATGGAGTTTAATACTTTAAGAACAAATTGCATTTTTGGTCCCTGTGTTATCATACGTTTTGCAAGAATGGTCCAACTTATGTCAAAGTAGCGAAACTGGTCCAGTTTTCATGTTTCTTTGGCAATTTTAGTCCAAAGCATAACGTCTGTCTATTTTTTACCGTTAAATAGGGGCAATATCGTCTTTTCATACAAAGAGGGCCATTCTTGCAATTATATTTTTTGTTCCTTTCCACTTGTCAAAACCCTATTAGTAGTAGATTTAAAACAAAAACAAATAAATAAATTTGTATCATCATTCATCACCTACAAATATTCATCTACATCATTTTCATCATCAAATCTAAACCTAAAAAATTATACACAGGAAAAAAATATCATGAATATAACACAAAAATATGACAACATATATCATCAACATCAAAAAACCTATTAAAATTAAACACACACAAAAAAAAATCATGAATATAAAAGTTTGTATCTATATTCCCCTTTCTTCTCACTGGACAACATATTTTAGATCTATTATAGATCTAAAAGTGGTGGAGGTTGCGAAGGAGGCCGCTTTCACAGATCTATTATAGATCTAAATATAAATATGGCCGGTTTTTTTGTGCCCGGTTTTGTTGGCCGGATTTATAGATCTAATGGTGGTTCACGGTTGATGGCGGTGACTAGCTGGCCGGATTCCGGCGATAGAATTGCAAAGGTTGCCGCATTGGAGAACGAGAAACCACTTAGCCTCTCATGAACGGACGAAGAAGAGCACCTAAATGATCTACTAAATCATAAATTGCAGCCTTAGATTTAATACTCTCGTTTTTTTATATATTTAAAATGCTATGTTTTTAGGAGTCATGTGCTTGTTTTGTTGGTTGGTATTAGGGACAGATGAACGAAGGTGGTGTTTTTTTTTTCACCTACTAGTATGGGTGTTAGGTGTTTGAATAAATGAATGAATGGTGACAAAGAACAAGTTGTGAAGAAGAATATTTTGTGAATCTTCTATTATTTGTGTTCGAAATTAGAACATATTCATATGCATATGTCTCCTTTCTGTTTCTTTCAATTTTGTGATGGTGGAAAGATATGGATGGTCCCTCTGAACTCTGAAGATGGTAAATACAGAAAAAGATTTGCAGTTGGTATTCTTACTTTCTTTCTTTATTTCTGTATTTCTGTATTTCATAAAAGTGTATATAAAATTGTTGGGGTGTATTTGGATAGATATACATACAGATATATTTATAGAATTATAGATATGTAAAAAAAAAAAAAAGAGATTTTGTTATTAAGATTTGATGGATAGATATAGGTTGAGATGGTGGATGGTTTTTGTTGTTTATATTAAAGATCTGGAAATGAGATGATAATAGAGGAATGCTAGATCTACAAACTAATTACAAACAAAAGTTTACAAACACATGTGGCATGTGATGTGGACCAATCAACAAAGAAAGAGAAAGAAGAAAGAGAAAAAATGACTTGATTTGATTGGTGAAAGATTTGTTTGTAAACTTTTGTTTGTAATTAGTTTGTCAATCTAACATTTCTTTCTTTTTTTTTAACTTTCTGTAATAGACTATTTTTTTTTTTTTGTAAGGTAGAAGATTGCCTAATAATCTGATGGCAGATTGCATGCCATGAACTCCCCATTATTAAAGTCACTAGGTATCTCATCTCAACCACTTAGAATGAGGGTATTGGTGCCTAATATATCTAGTATTGTAAAAATGAAAAAAGAACACAGAAAAACTTAGCAGGTACACCCAAGTACCCAACCAACCTGTTGTGACCCCAGAACCGCTTGGACCCGTTTTTATCCAACCCATTTAACCCCATTGGCAATTACCCAACCCCCTCATATCAACAAGTACACCTGTTTTTGACTATTTTTGAAAATTGTAAGATACAACTGGTTTATGCAAGATTTGGGTGGTTGAAGCTTATATTTCAACCTTCACTGCCGAACATCATTTATAGAACCGCCTACGACCAATATTACTAAAATGAATGATACAGGTTACTAATCAAAATGATAAAACTTTAGAAATCATAGAGTCAACTGTAAAACCAGAATTTCAAGTGAATAAAACTTGCATACATATAGCCAATACATATAGCCAAACAACTGAACAAGTCCTAAACCATAAGGGATATACTCTTTTTTAGAATGTAATAATCCATTTTGACCTCGACTGGAGCATTTTCTTTCAAAGACATTCTAACATCCCTATGAAACATAACTACATTCACCAGACCCTAGTGTCTTTTGAGGTTACCCCTCTCTTCCAGCTGTCTGTTCTGTCTATTTTCAATTGCTAATGCAGCATTCACCGTCGTCTCAAAAGTAGTCATGTCTTTTGCAGAGATGAACTTCCGAAAGTTGGCCCCCAGTCCCTTCACAAACACGCATATCTGGCGTAACATGGAACTCAACAAACCACCACAGCTCCTCAAAGCGGGAAGTA
Source organism: Asclepias incarnata (assembly GCA_025447715.1). Classification (NCBI taxonomy): domain Eukaryota; kingdom Viridiplantae; phylum Streptophyta; class Magnoliopsida; order Gentianales; family Apocynaceae; genus Asclepias; species Asclepias incarnata. The sequence goes on from JAOEHQ010016501.1 coordinate 14,927, forward strand.
TACTCCTGCACTGTTCGACTAGCTTTTTTTGAGTGTGACACACTCTTCTATTAGTTTCATCACCATAATTATCGGTCGAAACTACTCTTTGAACATTTCCTTAAATTGACTTCATGTCATCTTTCTTGCAATCTCAGGAGCAGGGGCGGTATTAGAGGGTGGCCAAGGGGGTCAAATGCCCACCCTGAATTTTAAATTTTGCCATATATTTTTTATATTTTCATGGATTTTTTAAATTTTCTTATGGGTTTTTAAAATTTTGCCCACCCTTGGATTTTTTTTACATAGATTTTAAAATTTTGCCCACCCTTGAATTTTTTTCTG
>JAOEHQ010016511.1:0-15249 GCA_025447715.1 Asclepias incarnata
GCATTTTATGATACCTAGGTTGCACATTTACAATTGGTTTTTGAACAAGGTATTAGAATGCTAGTTTAGTAAAAAAAATGTCTAAGTGATTAAAAATGTGTCAAACGATACGCTAAAATCTCTATAATATATTGAACTTTAAATGAATCTGTTGTGTGTCTAACTTTTAATAATTACTATTTTATACACCCGGATATACATGGTCGTACATATACATGGTCGATATATTTTATAGTATTTTATTTATAGTTTAATACATTTACAAATACTTAACCCTAATCAAATGCGTAATAAAGATAAACTCATAAAATCAATTGATTACTTTTTAAATTGAATTGGATTTTTATTTAAATAAAAACTGTGATTATCTACTTTTAGACAAAGGGAGTATATAAATGCAAATTGGTGATGGTATTTTTTTTTTGAACGTTTGGTGATGGTATTATTTGCAAGTTTTTAGGTTGAGCCTACTCGCAACGGGTATGACATACCCGCCACTTGACAACAGGTATGGTTTTGCATATGTACTCTCACTTAAGATTACTTGATTTACCCATCCATCGCAAGCAAATATCTTCCATTACCACTTGATGAGTTTTCAAATTGACCAAATTTAAATTAGCGTTACGATGATTACACTTGAGTTTGTAATTGCTTATGTATTTGTTTTTCCTTTGTTTTTATTATTCATAGTGGGGGTTGGCCTGTGGCTTAGGTACACCGTAATGTTCAGAGTGGGGGTTTGCCCCTTGTTTGTCTTTTGTTTTTACTGTTTATAGTGAGGGTCTACCTCGTGGCTTAGGCATACCATAATGTTCAGATTGGGGGTGTGTCCTGTGGCTTAGGCATACCATAATGTTCATAATAGGGGTTTGTCCCGTGGTTTAGTACACAATATTATGACGTACCTTATTTAATTAAATGTTTTATAATATAGGATGTTACAACTTTTTTAATATAAACTTTCTTTTTGTTTGGTCTAACTTTAGATAATTTTTCATTTTTTGGCCCTTAATCTTTCATTTCACCTCCTTAGACCATAATTGGTTTTTATTTTTGGTCCCTCGGATAAACTATTAACTCTTTTTACCATATTTTATTTCATTTTCTTATTTTTTTTTTAACAGTGTTAAATATGATTCATCAATAAGATATATCGATGATACCCCTTTTTTAATTGTGAGTCCTTAAATTTAATAGTTACTTTTGTTAAACTTTTCTTTTTATTTTTTATTTTTGTCTTTCATTTTTACTGTTCATAATAAGCATTTGTCCAATGCGGTAAGGTACATATATTATGATGCATCTTTTTTAATTAAACCTTTTGTTTTATCCCCTTTAAATGGTTTTTAATTCTATTCTCTCAAGTTTAATTACTAACTTTTTTTTATCATATTTTTTCTATTTCTTTATATGTCAAGGATATACTAATGGTACACATTTTTTAATTAAACTTTTCATTCTCTTTAAACTTATATAGTTTTTTTTTTGTTTCGTTTTTGTTCCTTAAGGGTAATAGTTATTTTTGCGAACCTTTTTTCTTACTTGTTTTTGTTTTTCGTTTTCAAAGTTCATAGTGGACATTTGTCTTGTGCGGTAGAATATATCGTACTATGGTACACCTTCTTTAAATAAAACTTGCATTCACTTCCTCATATTTAAAATACTTTTAATTTCTAGTCTCCCGGGTTTAATTATAAACTCTATTTATTGTTTTTTTTTATATATTTTTATTATTTTTTTAACGGTGTGAAATATGATGTTTTAGTAGGATATACCGATAGTATGCCTTCCTTAATTTAAACTTAATTTTCATTCTCTCCAACCTTAAATACTTTCTAATTTTTTATCCTTAAGTTTAATACATGCTTTTGTTAACTTTTATTTTATTAATTTTTTAACAATTTTTTTTTCCCCCAGAAATACTATATATTTATTAACGGTGTTAAAAAACAATGTTTTGATTTTAACATGTTCGTGCCAGTCACAACACTCAAAGAAAACTGAAAACCTACCTCATTGGTATCATTTACAGTTTTACACAATATAGTGAGAAATATTAGAAAGAAAAAACAGGAACACAACTAACCATTATGCCATTCAATCCCGTATCTTTAAATCCTTGTTGTTCTAACTAAAATAAAATTTTAATCGTAAAGTTTAATATCATTCGCAAGGACTTATACAACACAACATTAACGACACTAGATATTATTAAAAGTTTTTGGAATTATTATTAGAGCTTAATGACATGTCAATATGTTAAATAACTAAAACGGATATATAAGTGGTGGAAATGTATTTATATTTAGTATAAAGTCAATTGTATATATACAACTTCAAACGATTCTATTGTACTTATACAACTTTAATTTATTGCTACTGTATATACGTGGCACGTGGTGACACTTTTGCTAACGTGACAACTTGTATAGATGTCTCACTGTAACTTATATATTTGACACATTATCAAAACTACATACAATAACAATAGCTTTGGGCGCGTTTAGTTGCAGAAAACATTCATTGTTTTCCATTTTTGTTTTTCAAGAAAACATGGAAAACAGAATACGCGATCAAATTAGAATTTTCAAGAAAAATTTTCCAAGAAAATAAAAAACACCATTTTCCATTTTATAACATGAATTTGGAAAACAACATTTTGATGTTTTTCATTTTCTATTTCCATTTTCCATCTCCTATTCCCCTCCCTCCACATCTCCAATATGTATTCTAGTTTTCTAAAATGGAAAATGAAACTAACATATTCTAATTTTGAACACGTTTTTATAATTTTCAATTGTTTTCTAGAAATTGAAAACCCCTTTTATTTTCTAGAAAATTGGAAATGAAAAATTAAAAAACATTTTCTACAAATAAAGGCGCCCTAAAAGTTTAATACACATGAATGCATGATAGAAGCATTCTAAGTATGATACAGAAAATAGGCTTTAGCGTAAAGTTAAATACATTTTCAAGTTAACTGTAAATCCGTAATTATAAATCAAATAAAATCTTTATATAGAACAACAAAAGAAGACTTGTTTGCTTAATTACTTCAGATAAAGATTGCTTACAGTTGATCGGTAAACATGGATAATTAGTTATTGATCATTTAAAGATAGCCTGAGATCCTATACAACGTTGACTAATTAACAAATAGATGACAACTTAATTGAATGAAACTTTAACTAATGATCCAAGGAAAGGGAAAGACATTAGTATTAGCTTAAATCTTGCATTAATACAACAAAACACCTAAATCTTTAATCTTTAAACATAATAAAGGATGTACATGATCATTCAAAATACATATATAAATGTATTGGAACAATTTTCTGATCATTCGCGACCAGAATTGTTACAATAAACCGCTAAATATTCATAAAATCGTCTCCATCCTCAAAAATACTTGCAATTTAATCTTCAAATTCGTCGGTATTCTGTAATCAAAGCTCTAAGACCACAACTGTTGCAAAAATACACACAAAGTCAGATAAGTTTGAAATCATGGGACACGATTGACAAGTTTTAATCATCATATATACTACGTCAATGTCAACGTAAATTTGTAGGAATAGTCCATAACGTACTAAAGAGACTTACAGTCTGAATCGCTTGTGATCCAGCTTCCAGATCTCACACTTGCATAGTTTGAATTGCCATCGGGATTTGAATGAATTTCAATGTTGACGTTTTGATCATTCTTATTAGTAGAGGAGACTGATAATGCAGATGAAAAAGTTGAACAACTCTCTACTTCCCATCTGAAACTAATCTTTGGAGATTCATTAGTCATTTGATCGTCATCTTGTGTCATTTTAAGTGCCGTCCTGTTTCTAAATTGTGCCACCTGAAAAATAAACAAGAGAATTATAATCCCTTTTGTATGAATCCATAAGGTGAAACATAATATTTAACCCATCGGCTTTTAGGGACCAGGTGCTACATATTACACTCTGTATGTAAACAATGTATCATAACTTGGTCCTAGTGCCGTCGTATGTTTTAGGGTCTATTGTCGATATTGCAAGTTTAAAATCAGTTCGGTCGGTATAGTTATGTTATTTTCGATTTAACTAGTATCTTGCTACAAAAACTGTCTGTAACTTGTAACTGTATTATCTGTAAGATATATTTTTGCCTTTAAAAAGAAAAGTTATATCTAGAGAGAACTGAGAACAAAATAAAATAAACACGAACCTTTCGAGCAATGTATTTGCCACCCTTCTCAGATTTTGCAGCAGCTGCCCATCTTAACAACTCTCTCATTCTAGAAATGGTTTTCATTTTCTCTCCTTTTTCTTTCTTCAAATCAAAACTCAAGTTCGAGTTTAGGTTTTTTGAGGATGATGACGTTGTCGTTGATTCGTTCAAGGGCAAAACCTTGTTTCCAACACGTACCGCTACCTCATGATCTTTCTTTGGAGTGACACTGAACTTTAGACTTCTAGCAATATCTTCTTTCTTCATCTTCATCGACTTTAGATCGAATAATCCCGTAATTCGATCAATGGACTTCCCGTAGTCCAAACCTAGACAGTGGAGGGAGGAGGGAGAAGGAAGGTGGTAGTAGTTCAAGTGCCACCTTGAAGAGGCAATGTAGGATCTATTCATGTGTCTTTAAGCTTTAATAAAGAAGTAAGAACATGGTGTCCTCAATGATTTAGATTAGAATATGATTAGAGATAAGTTTATGCTAATTTGTCTAATAGTTTAATTATGTGATGACTTAATCGGATATAAATTATTTGATTTATTTTATATGTTATATTTACTTAGTATATAAAGATACATAAAATCGCTAAAATCGTAAAATTTTTGAACTTTTATAGCTTGCATGGGTACATGTTTTATAGAATCGGGCACAACTGGCCTGTCAACACATACAAAACCTATATTTTTGTATTATATGTATGTATTAAAATTCATTAAAAATTTGTCGGCTTGTATTTGATATGGTTTATAGTCTATAGAGTGTTTACCAGTATAAATTAATGTACATCCAAACCTAAATATTGGTGGTCAAGAAGGGTGTGCCCCCTTGCGAGGTACTAGGGGCAGCATCCCTTGTGCAGTGGTAGTTTTGTTGGCAGGTTAGCGGTGGGATCAATGGGCAATATCCTTGCGAGGCTCGGGACAACATCTTGAAACCTCAATGAAATTCACATAGTGAAAAACTACGGAAATCAATGAATTGGGAGTGATGCATACCCCCAAGCCATGGTCACTGACCTATATATATTAGCAAGTCTTCGAGACTAAGCGTAGGCGGAACCACATTGAAAGTAGGGGTAGTCCGGTCTAAGGGTTCGCTCAACCTTTGTTATGTAAACTTTTCATTTAAACCCCCAACCCCCACACTCACATATATATGCAAATTGAACTTTAGAGATTTTTTTTAGAAGAAAAAACATAACTAAAAGAATATTGATTAAGGAGGTGGGACAATTATCAGTCAAATGGACAGCACAAAGAAGATCTAGCTGTTCTGTCTGCGTGTTGTATGGGATTCCATTTCCAAGGATCAAGATTCTTAGATACCCAATAGAAATACTGGAGTACTATTTTTATGATATACATTATTTCATTTTATTTTATATTTTACTTTGGGTTACTCTTAGAATTGAAATTTTGTTTTGGAAATTTTCAAAAATCAGAATAAGTTTTTTTTTTTTACAACTCTTTTCTTTTTCGTTTACTTATATTTTGGATATATTTATATAAATTGCATTAAATGAAATGGTGTATATCTTGAATAAGATTAGCAAAAAGGCTGTTTATAAATGAAAAGTGAGGAATGAATCTAAAGGAGATGGTCAAGAGGGACAACCAGGCAAGGTTGTGGGAAATGTGTGTGATTGTTTTATTAATGAGACAATCATGTGGTGGTTATTCTCTTCCTCATTAATTAATATGGATTACACATGTTGTAAAATTTTGAGTGGCCAAGATAAAGTTCGAAAACAAATATTCAGGTTAAGTTATGTATATTTAATCACCACCAAATGATCTAGTGGCATGGAGGTTTATTTCCTCACAAGAAGTCTCAGGTTTGAATTCTTCCCTAGGCATATTTGAAGTTGGCCACGGGTATTTAATTTCCACTTATGGTGGGCCCGGATGAGTTTTCCCCTCCAGATTTCTAGGTGATAGAGGTTTCTTATCGAGGGGTTTAAATTAAAGATATATTCTGCGAAGAGGCTCTCTAGCGCGGACTCAGTTAAAATAACGTATGCTAGACCTTCTCAACGTTCGCGAGTAATTTACACTTTTCAGAAGAAGAAAAAAAGAAGTTGTTATGTACATTTAAGTCAAATTTCCTAATTATAGGCCCCGTTTACATGTGTGTGTCAAAGTTTTTGATTCAGAGCACATGACGAGTCCAATTTGAAAACAAAGTCATCATGTTCCATTTTTCTCAAATAAGTTTGTTATCAGGCACATTTCAGTTTATGCCCCATATTCAGCCAGCAGCGCGATCTGATTTGCGTTCCCTTAGGATTTTTCAGGAGATGAAACCAGCCATTTTCAAAAGTAAAACCATGAAATAAATAACATTACACAACCTAGCAAGTAACAAGAACAGGTTCAAAGGAATTTAAATTAGTCTTTTAATGCCAAAATTGACATATCATGACTAAAGGACTACAGGAGGTATTCTGGTTAACTGAATAGTTAAGTAAGACTGTGACAGAGTGAAATTATACTTGTGTGGCATGTTAAGCAGCTTTGGCATATGGAAAGATGTTTCTTGGACAAAAGAGTAAAAGACAATGAGGTGCAAATTGCAAAATAAAGATGATCGCAGTTTCACATGGGGCTATAAATTAAAGAGAGATCAAATTGGGGCTATTAAACGTTACAAAGCCCGACTGGTTGCCAAAGGGTTTCGACAGCAACCTGGCATCGATTACCAAGAGACTTTTAGTCTGGTTGTTAAGGCGACCACCATTCGAGTTGTACTTTCTCTAGCTGTTACTCAGAAATGGCCACTTCGAAAGTTGGATGTTCAGAATGCGTTCCTTCACGGGGATTTGAAGGAAACTGTTTATCTTGAGCAGCCCCCTGATTTTGTTGATCCCACAAAGCCAAATCATGTGTGTTTGTTGCATAAGTCATTATATGGGCTAAAACAGGCACCCCGGGCATTTCATAGACTTTCTGGTGTATTACAGGCTCTCGGCTTTTCTGGTGTATTACAAAACTTAACTCGCCTTGTGTGATTGGTAGTCATTACCAGCCATATTGATTCATTAACGATTAGTTGTTCTGGATAAGTTGCTTAAATATGCAGTTATGAATCTCAACTTCCTTCGTATACCATGGAAAAAGGCACTAGGAGTATGTTCTTGAGTTTTGTTTACAATAGAAAAGAAAAGAAATGATAAGATTTCAAATTAGGTGTTTCTTACCCCTTTTTTTTTTTTTAAATGTTAGAATGACAAACTAATTACAAATAAATGTTTACAAAATTATATGTCACCAATAGAAGATGGAGAGAAAAACATAAAAAATAAAAAAATTATAATTTAATTGGGTCATCTCACATAAAACTTACGAATTCGTAAACATTTTAGTTTGTAATTAGTTGTCATACTAGCATTTTTTTTGGTTTTTTGCTTTTTTTTTTAATTTTATTTTTTTTAATTTTTTTTTTAACGTCACTTCTCGTTTCAATAAACACCATTGAAACTCATTCTCCAATATTCTTTTTTCCCCAAATTTCTTCATCCATCAAAATTGAAAAACAAAAAGGAAAAATCATTTTAATTGTTGATAAATTCTCAGCAAAATCTTCAATCTTACCTGATGAATCCATCCATGATCTAATTCAATTGTAATTTCGAAACTTCAGTTGTTTTTCACTTTTAATTTCGGATTGATTTTATTATATATATATACATATACATATACATATACATATACATATGCTGATATGTTTTCATTAATCTGTATACTTTATTGATGGTTTCATTAATCTGTGATGTTTAAAGACGTGTTAACATTTACTAGTTTTCTTTTTATATATATAATTATTTTATTAAGATAAAAAAAAAATTATATATAAAATATGATAGTTATGTGAAAATGAATATTGTGATAAAATATTGTTGAGTAGAGATTTAGGGGTTTTGAAGTTTAAAGAGTTTGTATGCTAAAAGGACATGTAAATGGGAGGATTATAGTTAGTTGGGCCAGCGTGCCACTAGGTGAGTTTGATTAAGCTCGTGAGTGACGCATGAGGCGGGCTGGTTGGAGTTGCCGGAGTTGCAACTGTGAGGGCTAAACTCGTCCGCCGTGTAGCCTAGTTGGTTCTGTAGATGGGGGTATTTGGAAAGTTTCCGAATTTAATCCTAGACGGAGACAACGAGGAACATGGTTTATCACAATTTTCTTGAAAAAGGTGGATTAGCTGGTCGGCCCATCATCTGAGCAGGACTTTAGGTGAGCTTGATATATTTGTCACATGACAGGCGTAAGGCAGTCTAACTTGGGCCGGTTAGGGTTGCTATAGAAACAACCTTTGGTAACTCTGAGGGCTAAACTTGCGTAAGATGTTTCATTTGTTGTTGAATCAGTCTCCCATTGTGGAAAATATTTCTAAGGTAAACTGATTATAGAGTGGTGGCGTTAGTTTAAGGAATGATTGAATGAAAATGTTGCACTACGATACACGGTTTAATTGTCGAGTGAATAGAGTTTGTGGTGCCGTGAAGGTTCAAAGTTACTTGCATACTAAGGATAATGTTTGTTAGTTTAAGGAATGATTGAATGAAAATGTTGCATTGTATAATCGGACATTAAATATGAAACCAAGATTTTCTAATACCTTTTGATAGCGTATTGTTTTATAAATTGGGAGATTATGCACAAGACTATTGCTTTCTATTCTGCAGTACAACTGTTTGTGTTAACACTCATTGCTTTTGTGATTCAATCTAGATGCGGAACCTCTAGTTTTCTTCACTTATGAGGCAGTATATGCTTGGGGTGTCTACAAGTACTTATTTGATGCATCAGAAACTTGAGTGGCAACCACATTTCAAGTTACAGTATGGTCAATCAAAGATTTAGAGCAAGATAATTCTTATCCATCCGTAAAATTCTCAGATTGCATTTTCTTGCTCAGTTCAGGTATAACTGAATGAATTATGTTTGAGACCCAAATATGTATGATCTTGTACTTCATTTATTTTCATCTCAGATATCCTGTTAATTTTGCATCCATCTTGCATATCATGCCAAATGTTTACTGGATCTTGTTGTGCTATCGGGCTATCAGATTATAAGCTTTGTTTGGCACTATTCAGGTTGACTTTTAGAATTCAAAGCCGTGGGCTATTGTTTAATGGCGAGTCTTGTCACTTTGGTGAAAAGTTGTAATGGGTGGTTTCCTGAACTTGATGCACACATTGTCATCAACAATTGATAGCAAATGTGTATGTGCATTTGGTTTAGCACAATAATAGTAGTCATGGTTTGGGTGTTCATTTAATGATAGCAAATGTGTGTATGTATTTGGTTAATTCCCCTTTTAGTATTGGGGTTTTATCATATCTCTCCCTCTTAAACCCCTAAATATGATAATTAGTGGGTTTAGGAGGGGGAGATATGATAATTAGTGGGTTTAGGAGGGGGAGATATGAGATTTTCCCTTATTGCTTCTACCTTGTTACCTGCAGCCAGACCATTTTTTATTGTGTTCTTTTATTTGTATCTTAATCCAACTAGTTTGGAATTTAATGCTTGCTGCTTAACAATATTAGGAAGTATATGATGAATTGGCGAGTACATGTTTTAGTATCAAATCTTGGTCGGCTTGTTATAATACTTTGATTGGTCTAATGTGTACTTTCTACTCGCATTGGGTTGGGTGCTAAGACCTTTTTGGGTTTTTATTTAGTTGGTAAGGTGTATGGTATTAGTTATTCAATCAAGTGTGGCAAGATGGGCAGGTTTGCCTGGGTAAACCGTAAACGGTCAAATACTTGGGTAAGTTTGGTGTGGGTCAAAATGTGTCGGGTCCAAAGCACTTCTTTCTGTACTGAATTGTGCACTAAGTTTGATTACAAGTTATATCAGTACAATAATGGTCTAAATTTTTGAATAAAAATATTCAGGAGATTAAATGCAATAATGAGACAGGTGACTTTCGACCTGTTTCCATTTTAGCTAATCTTTTTGCTTTTCCCATTTGACTTGTTAGCAATAAAACACGGCCGGAATTGGCTCATTCATAAGTATATTGGTTGAAATTTCCATCTCTAATCATTTGTTTTGTTAACCTATGCCATTTTTTTGGAGTAATTGCCATTTGATAAGTAGATTGGTTGAAATTCCCACCTTTACCCATTTTTTCCTTGTTTCTTTTATTCGGGTATTGCTTTTAAAGTCCCCAACTGTTCTATACATGGTTCATATTTTGGTTCATCTTTGTTGTTGGTTCTATTAAGTCTGGTTATGGTTTCACACTTGCACAGCATGTCTATAGTTTTAGGTGCATTTTACAAATCGGGTCCACATCCTTGTCAAAAGTGTATTCAATTTCATCCAATAGTTTAAAAGGCACACCTGCGGCCCAAGAAGGTTTCAATATCACAAGCCGGGTCTAAAATAACCAAATTACTCTCATCTGCAACCTCTGTTTTTGTTCTTGAGCTTTTTGTATTCCAAATTCGTAAAAGGAGACTGGCAAATGCATACATAGATTTGCTAATTCTATAAAATCAAAACTCAAACTAGAGATTTTTTTAATAAGCGAAGGGACTGTTTCTTATTCTGTCAGGATTTCTTTTTGTTGAATCAGTTGGTGGCTGCTCATTTAAATAGTAGACTAATGAATGCGTACATATATTTGCTAATTATATGAATCAAACCTTAAGCTACAGATTTTTCTGACAAGGGAAAGGACAATTCTTTTGATGTTTTTTGTTCTATCTCGATTTCTTTTTGTTAAATCTGATGGTGTCTACTCAATGGATGTTTTAAGTAGCGTACATAAATGGCAAGTAGAAGAAGGAAAGTCCCTGATGATGCTGATAGTAGTGCCCTCCACAAGGAATGGGATGAAATTTCATGCCCTATATGCATGGACCATCCACACAATGCTGTTCTTATCCTATGCAGTTCACATGAAAAAGGCTGTAGATCTTTCATTTGTGACACTAGTTATCGACACTCAAATTGTCTTGATCGATTCAAAACACTCGTTTCTGGAAGCAACGATGCCACCATAAATCCTCCTAGCTTGATACCTGTAAACGTTAATTCAGTTGAAGCCAGTGGAGCTCATGAATCAATCGAATCGGATACAATTGAACATGTTGAATTGCCCAGAGGACCTCGAGCTTTTGAAACTAATGATGACGATAATAATAATAATAATACCTCAAGTTCGAGTTCTAAGTCTTACCTGAAATGCCCATTGTGTCGGGGAAGTGTGACTGGGTGGAAGGTGGTGGAGGAAGCGAGGCAGTATCTAAATTTGAAATTCCGAAGTTGCTCCCAGGAATCATGTTCATTTTCTGGGAACTACAGAGAGCTACGACAGCATGCAAGGCGAGCCCACCCGACAACCCGACCCACTGATGTTGACCCGACCCGTGAAAGAGCGTGGAGGATTCTCGAGCACGAGAGAGAATACGGTGATATAGTTAGTGCTATTCGGTCAGCCATGCCTGGTGCGGTTGTGTTTGGAGACTATGCTGTTGAAAATGGAGATAATAGGCCTGGTGAAGGAGGGAATAATGGACACTGGTGGACTGCTTATTTCTTGTTTCAGATGATTGCGTCGATGGAACCACCTTCTGCCGACCAGAGAGGTGGTGGTAGAGCAGGGGTTCCGACACGACACCGCCGTCGGCGGTATGTGTGGGGAGAGACTTTAATGGGCTTACAATATGAAGACTATCATGATAGTGATGATGATTTGCTTGGGTCGGATTTGGTAACTGATGATGATGAAGATCTTCATCCTTCTGAGAACCGACGGAGGCGGAGACGCAGGTTGACTCGATACAGATCAGATGAAGATCAATCATGAAGAATCTGGTAGTCTTTCCCAGTTGTTAATATTACATTTGAGGTGGCAAAGTTGTTGGGGTCAAGCGGGTTGGGTAACTGGTCAGAAAGTGTTCCTGTTAAATTGGATGCTTTTTCGTATGAGTCAAAATGGCAACCAGAAACACTATTTTATATAAAATAACTAGGGTGCCTAATAGATGGCAGAAATGATATTGCTCTAATAATATTCTAATTTTTTGAATAGTATGATTTAGGAATTAGGATGTTGTATACATATAAAATATACTTTGGGCAAGTTTTGACCCATTTGGTCCATATATGACCCATCTATTTTTTCTTTTGCTATTCTTATTTATTTTACTCATATGGCCCGGTTAGGGATGAGACATAACCTAAATTGATCCATTCATAAGTAAATGAGTCAAAATTGTCACCTCTAATGTGGGAATTGTTGTAAAATCCTCATCTTTCATCTTGTTCCCGCTTTATGCAGATAAAAGTGAACCGACACCATCCTGTTCTCCGACTCCCATTCTTTCTTTGCGAGCACAGGTGGAGAGATCAGTCACGGGAATTTGAATTTTGAATCTGCATGATCTACACATTTGTTCTTTTATTCAAAGAAAAGGGGAGGTGAGTGAAGGCAGTCATTATCTTGTTAACATTCACAGACTCTTTTGGTTTTGATATTCGAAGTTTCAATGCTGCTGGCCTTACAGCATGCCTGCGATATTTTCTCCTAGAGTGGTTCTTCTCATTGGTTCTTTTTAGTTGTACCGAAGAGGATTTGCTTTGCTTTATATGTGATTTTTTTTTTAACAGCTTTATATGATTGTTTACAACATTATTGTCAGGTATTTCATGAAAGATTTAAATATTGATGTATTTGCTTACTATGCATAATTTATATAACATTATTGCTCTGGCAATATCATATAATTTGCAGTAGTACATGTATGATAAATTCTAAAATTATAGAGTGCTCACTGAAGATCTAAAATCACCAAGTCACCAACCATAAACTTTTAAACTTAGTTGGTGTGTTTTTTTATTTATTTATTTAATTTATTGCAGTTAACCATATTATTTACGTTGGAAAGAAAATTCAAACATTTATCGACTTGAATTTATAACTTTTTGGTTGCTGGGTCATCTTCGATTTGTGGCTTATTTTCAGTGGAATGGAATACCGAACTTGTTCAGCTTTTCGAGATTAGAGGGACATTGTAGTATTGAATGTATTAGGCTGCCTTTAGGGTACTAGGAGTGGTTGGTTTAAATTTATCAACCCTTCCAAATTCAGCCAATAAAATTCAGCCAACTCATTCCAACCTTTCAGCCCTCTCAGCCAGCCCTCCCAACCTAATTCACTGGCGCCCATTAAATTCTCAGCCTTCCCAAATTTTTTATTTTTCCCCCTAAACTATTAAACTAAACAACTTATAACTAAAACACACACACACACACACACATATATATATATATATATATATATATATAATAGAGTAATAATAATACATAAATGTGCACTTAGACACATTTGACCATATTTTGAGAATTGAGACATAAACACACACACACCGTCTGATATATAAAGCACAAACATGTGCACTGTTTTATACGTATGACACTCCACACACACAAAGACATTTATATATCTACCCTGCAACACCACCTTCACTCCCCCTCCTGTTTCCGATTACTGCCGCCACCCCATTCTCGCCGGAAAAGAGACCAGCCATCACCACCTTCGTCATCAACACCACCGAACAGCCACCATCTTCATTCTTTTCGCGACCGGAGCTGCTGCTGCTGACCGGAGCTACCGCCGCTGCTGCCCACCATCTTCATTCTTTTCATCTTCATTTTCACGGTAAACCTTGCTCGCACTCGGTTTCTCCTTTTTTTCAATTTTATGGCTGGGAAGAAGAAGAAAGGAAGTGGGTGTTGTGTGTGTAACTTAAACAATTGATGGGTCATGGCCATTATTTCCATCAGAACGGCTACATGACCGTTGATAACCCCCCTCAATTTTCAAAATGGACCGTTAACCCCCCCAAATGAATTTATGCTCCACGGCTTATATACCCGCTACCCATAAATTTTGGCCATAGATTTGGGGTCGGCGCCGGTGTAGCCGCCGGTTTCGCCCATAAATTCCCCCTACCCGCTCACCACTCCTAGTCCCCTAAGAACTAAAGGAATCCTAGGAATTTAATTAAGTGTTTTAACTCCATCTTGTCATATATTTAGCCCGTGTTTTAATCTAAATAGTTGACGTTAAATTATAAAAATTTACAGGTGATTTTATTAGAGCATTAGTTAAATTACCTTAGGATTTGATGTTTTATCTTAGTCCTCATATTCCTTATTTTATAAAGTGATAGTTTACTCGTAATTGTTTTAACGTTACCTTATAAAAATACATGAGAATTTATTATCGTTGTTATATAATTAATTTATGAAACGACAATTTATTTTTACTTACTTTATTTATTCATAAAGTTTATTTATAATTATTTTATTGATCGTTAACGTTTATATTATTCGAAAAAAATTTAACCCGAATTTTGACGGTTGTTACATTCTCCCCGTGTTATTGAAAATTTTGTCCCGAAATTTTGCTTATGTATTATACTATGATTATACGGCGTTTTTGTACCATTATAATGGAATATACTTCCTACCTAGACATGCTGCCTTTATCATCTCAGCGATTATTGGTAAAATAGTTGTAGCAATAATTACAGGTTACTGTAATTTTTGGACATCCGTCCGTTTTTCTAAGTTACACGTCTTCTTTCATTTTCTATATAAGACACTTCGTTTACAGAGGAAGATACAGACTTAATTTCTTTCTCTATTTCTTTTAACTCTTCCTTTAATAATTTGTTATAAGTCATCAGCTGCTAGTGTGCACCAAAAATTCTACGACTTCTTCCTTGTAAGTTTTCTTTCACTTATCTATTTATGCTAATTGATAAACTAACTATTGAATATGAATTCTTTAAAATTTGCTCCTTTTTGTGTATATTTACTTAGTCGATTAAATCTATAATTTATTTGAGTATTCACCAAGAATAGGCTATAGTTATTGTTGGTCCTGATCGTTTAGTAAAGTGTTTAAACTCGTAAACAACAACTTAAATGAAAATTAAGAACACACGTTAATTTTCAATGGGAATTCTTTATTAAATGAATAAAAAGAATTACAAGAAGTAA
>JAOEHQ010016522.1:0-15249 GCA_025447715.1 Asclepias incarnata
CCCATGAATTTTATGGTTTGTGAGAGCAACATCATCTAACTTATATGATGTTAACATCATCTAAGTTATCCCCATTAACTTATGGCCAAGTGAGTGAATTGCACACTCAAACCTCAATTATTGCTTAATAAGTGTTTCCCTTTCATACTTTATTCTCCAGCATCTTTTATTTTTGATTATTAGGCATCTTCCTATCGCTCGTCGTTCACCCCTTCATCAAGCTCGTCGATCACGACGGGATAGGCACCGCCTTGTCGTGCGTGGTTGTCGTCGTATGTCGTCGTTATTTGAAAATGGTTCGACATGCTTTTTGGTCCCATGTGCAGCGTTCCTTCTTTTTTTTTTTTAACCTTTCTTTCTGTTTTTCATGTTTATATATATATAAATATAGTGTGTGTATATATATATATATATATTTTGTAGGTTAATTATTGAAGAAGAAGAAGAAGATACACAATTTGACATCTTTAGCCCCTCCAATATCAATGTTTTACATATATATTTATATCTTTAAATAAGTTTTAGTTTAGTCCCTGAATTATTAACATCTTTATAAATAGTTTTAAGTTTTCAAAAAATTCTAATTTAAATATATTATATTAAAAAGCTTTTATTATTTTTATTATTAATAAAAAAGTTTTTATAATTAATATAGATAAAAATAATAGTTTTATATAATTTTGTGGTAAACTAAATGTGGAGAGAGAAAATGCTGACGTGACAGTGGGGATGAGACGAAGAATAGGGTATGATAGGGGTTCTTGGGTGAGACCGTAGATACTTCATTCTTTGTTATAGTTATATTAACCAAAGTTTTTTGTTCATAGATAGTTTCATAATCATATTAGGATCATCTCTAAGGTGATATAGTGATCAAATGTTTTGAAAGTCTTAGAAAATACATGGCGTCGGTGGCGACGACAGTGGTGACGGTGTTGGTGTGGTGGTGAATGTAAAAATAATTTTTCTAAAAGGGGGTAATGTGGTTATTTTAAGGGTTGAGGGATCTATGTTGTAAATTATTTCATTAAAAGTATTATATGTATATTAGGTGTAGATGTTTAAATTAGTGAATAAAGAAGAAGAGTAATATAGTCATTTCAAAGTCTGAATGTCTTAAAAAAGGGAAGGTTGCTCTTTTATATAGGAGTAAAGATAGTTTCCAACCAATTTTTATTTAAAGATTTGATTTCAAATAAAATTAAAATTTACTAATATATATCAAAAATATAATATAAATTGTATATAAATTAAATAATAGTATGCGGGTTTGACGGTATCTTACGGATATATCCACGGGTCTTTTACATGGGTATCATGGGTTCGTGGTACGGATTTATCCATGACGGATATAGTATACCCATTACCCGTCTGCGACCCGCAAACGAATACATATATATTTACCCATTATGTATCTATGGATAAAATTTATTTAAATTACCCGTTCATGACGGATGGGTATACGCGGGTCACGGGTTTTTTTCCCCGTTGCCATCCCTAAAAGGAACTAAATTTATTGATTTTTTATTTTTATAAATAATGTTATAGTTGTAAATAGATGAGATAAGCAAAGTACAATTTGAAGAAATAGAGAGATGTAATAGGCTTAAATTAACTTTCTTTTAGTATATATAAAGATAAAAATTTTATTTACATATAAACAAACATAAACGAATGAATGTTCACGAACATATTATCGAACGTTCATGAATATAAATGAACGATCGGAAGCTATGTTCATGTTCATTCGTTTAATTAAACAAACGGAATTTTGCATTCATGTTCATTCATTTAATTACACGAACGAACTTTCTGCTGAACGGTTAATGAACTGTTCGCTGAACGTCCAGTTCGTTTACAGCTTATTTAGGAGTGTGTTTAAATAAGCACTTATAACTTAATGCTCATTTTGAAAGCTAAAACACACTTTTGAGTGTTTGGGAACCGAAAGCCACAAATGCTGTATTTTGAATTAAATACGCAGTTTCAAAAAAGCCACAAGATAGGTGCTTATTTCTGTCGCGTATAAGCTACCAGCTTAAAATAAATAAATTAATAAATAAAAATGCATTTCCAAACACCTTCTTCTAAATAAAAAACCACGTGATATGATTTCTTTGTCGATTTAAAATTTATATAAATTAAATTAAAACATTTTGTAATAAAAAGGAAGGTTAAAAATAAGAAAGGAAACTCCGTACTCCATTAGCAAACTGATCTTCTATGACCTCTATCTTATTTTATTTTATAAGTTATAAATTATTATTATTATTTTATTATATTATATATATATCGGTGGATAAACAATTGGAAATCCACTTCACGCTTTCCTTTATTATTTATTTATATTATTTATTATTATTATATTTAGATATCTTCTTACTTTTAAATATTACAAATCTATGTTATTCTATATCTATAAAAGCAAACCCCACCCCCTTTATTCACCTTCTTTCTTTCTTTCTCTCTCTTTCTTTCCGTTTCTTTCTTCCAAAATCAGCCACAGAATAATTAATACACAGCCGGCCAAAAAAAAAAAAAAAAGAAAGAAAAATCTTGAATTTCAAAATCTCAATAGTAGCCACCTATTTTAGCCTTACTCAAAATTCAACTTATATATATTAATTGATCTAATCTAATAATAATAATATTAACAACAGTGTTTTTGATATTAATTTAAATTTAATTTTTGGAGTAAGCGGTGTCGGTGGCGATATTTAATTAAACACTAATTGAATTTAATTAGGGTTAGGGTTTTTATTTTTTCTTTTTCTTCATTTTTTTTAATAAAAAAAAAGGAGAGAATTGGATGAGTGAATATTATCTCGATATTTCTGAGGATTTTAGTTTGCTTATTCGTAGTCGCGGTAGGTGGGGCAAATGCGGATAATTTTTTTTTAATAATTTCTGATTTTAAAGAAATTAACTTTTTTTTTTTGGTTTTATTTTTGATCTGTGAGATTTTTTTTTTTTCAATTCTAAATTTGTTTTTGGGAAGACAAGAGAAAACAGTAAAGATGCAGCAGCAAGATCGGCGAAGAAAGGTATATTATATATATATGTTTGTATAAAGTAGCTCTACTTATATATATTTTTATTATTAAAGCTGTATATTGTTTTATATAGTGTTATATATATATATTGAATTTTGTTTTAAGTTTTTAATTTTAATGATATTATTGCTTTTGGATGAAATATTATTTTTGTATATTTTTAGTTTGGATTGTTAAGGGATTTGGTGTCTTCAGGACTTAGGTTAGAAAGCAGTTAACTAGCTCAATTTTGGGATTAAAACTATCTAACTGTTATCCAGGTTAAATGTATATTTAAGTTAATTCTAGCCGGTTATAGAGGAATTAATTTACGAGTCTCTCTTTCGTTGTGATCAGTTATTAGAAAAAGCCTGGCTATGTAATGATTCAAGTGCCGGGGAAGCGTTTAGATTAAATACGGTTTACAGTGAAGTTTCTGGATTGTTATGATTTTCAATTTAATAAAAGGGTGAGACTTTTGATATGAACATTTTTCTCTCTCCTTTTGTGTGTTTCAGTTTCATATGCTAATTCAATGTTGTTACGGGGTTGCAAAGATCCAGAACTTTTATTAGTTTGCTGTCTTATTAAGTAACTGGTAGTTGAGCAATGTGGACATCTTTTGCTTTTTTGTGTGGCAACTAGTGGCATTTAAGGTGTAGGGTGTTCTGTTAGATGGGTGTGTGAGCGTGTTACTGAAAAAGTAGGGGTGTATATAAGCGTGTTCTGGTTTTACTTCTTGTTTTGTTCACATGTTGATAGTAATTTGTTGTGTTTGAGATCTATACCACTTTTAATGAGTTGATGACATGTCTGACCTAACGATGAATGTGGTGCAGAGTCCAAAAGACATTGAATTCTTCACCGAATATGGTGAATCAAACCGATACAAGATCATTGAAATAATTGGGAAAGGAAGTTATGGAGTGGTTTGTGCAGCCGTTGACACGCAAACTGGAGAGAAGGTTGCGATAAAGAAAATTACCAACATTTTTGAACATTCATCCGATGCTATTCGAATTTTGCGTGAGATTAAATTGCTTAGGCTTCTACGCCATCCTGATATTGTTGAAATTAAGCGTATCATGATGCCACCATCAAGACGGGATTTTAAAGATATTTATGTGGTATTTGAACTCATGGAGTCTGATCTTCATCAAGTCATAAAGGCCAATGATGACTTGACACATGAGCACCATCGGTTTTTCTTATATCAAATGCTACGAGCTTTGAAATATATGCATACAGGTAACTAGATTGCCTATTGATGTAATTTTGTCAGTGGAACTATGCTAGACTATATTATTTTTTTTGGAACCAAAACTGATGCGAGTTCCATGAAATCAGCAAATGTGTATCATCGTGATTTGAAACCAAAGAATATATTAGCAAATGCAAATTGCAAACTCAAGATATGCGATTTTGGGCTAGCAAGAGCTGCATTTACGGATACCCCAACAACAATATTTTGGACGGTAGGTTATTTATCTATTTTTTACACATCATGTATTCAACGATGTACGTTAAAGTACTATCTTACTATTTGTTTCTTTTAAAACATTATAGGATTATGTTGCAACAAGATGGTATAGGGCTCCCGAGCTATGCGGATCTTTTTATTCAAAGGTATAACTAACTACACTATATTGCGAGTCTTCTCCTAGAATCTCAAAGATAACATATTTTATGACAAATGACCAAGAGTTTCACGTATTATTGCTTTAGATTTTGGGTTCCTTGAATTGATCTTTTCAATTTCTCTTGGAAGTTGAGTTTTCGGTTCTTCAGGTAACCGTATCAGGGTCTGTGTCAATTTGTAGTGGGTTTGTTTGTTATGTTTGATTTTGCCCTTATGATCTTTCTCATTTTTTGTTGCTATCTTAAATTGCAGTATACACCTGCTGTTGATATATGGGGCATTGGATGTATATTTGCTGAAGTATTGACCGGAAAGCCACTCTTTCCTGGCAAAAGTGTAGTTCATCAGTTGGAACTTATAACTGATCTTCTTGGGACACCGTCTCCAGACACCATTTCTAGAGTATGTTTCCTTGCATCATCTCTGCGTTATGAAACCAAATATATATTGTCGTATGAAATGTGGTTATCTGTTAATTGGTGGTTGAAACTTTTTATCTAGTTTTTCCAACTTAATGCTGATATCAGTTAATAGTTATTATCCCTTATCTAAAAAGTACTTATTTTGTCTATCTTTTCTTACCCTATTTTAAGTGATCTCCATCTATGCTATTAATGTTATTATGAAAAAAAGACAAGATCGATGATGTTAGTTGTTGAAGTTTTAACTAACAATTTATGAACAGTACTATTATAGTTAATAAAAAACAGATTGTCACTTTCTTTTAAAATATGTACTTTAGGACCATAAAAGAATGCTATTCTTTGGTCATTATTGTTATGGTTACTAAGTTAACAAAAGTTGCCAGATGCTCAAACAACTAATTATCTGATTATTGCAACTTCAAACAGTAGAAACTCACCCAATACATAACAGCCTTTTATATTGCCACTGATGATCTGATTCTGATTATTTACCAGCTCATAATCGGTTTCAAAAATAACTCTAAACTAATCTATATATAACCATGTGCAGGTTCGTAATGACAAGGCAAGAAAATACTTGACGGATATGCGTAGAAAGAAACCTGTGACGTTTTCTGAGAAGTTTGTAGATGTTGATCCGTTGGCATTGCGGCTATTGCAAAGGCTGTTAGCATTCGATCCAAAGGATCGACCAACTGCAGAACAAGTATGTTTTAGTGTTGATTCTAGGTTTAATAGTACTCTTTTTTAAGTAGCTAGATGAGTTATTCTATGTGTGTTATTAGGCACTGGCTGATCCTTACTTCAAGGGACTTTCGAAGGTCGAGAGGGAGCCTTCATGCCAGTCATTCTCAAAGTTGGAGTTCGAGTTTGAAAGGCGAAGAGTAACAAAGGAGGATATTAGAGAATTGATATTCCGAGAGATTCTTGAATACCATCCTCAATTGCTTAAAGATTACATGGCTGGGAACGATCGCACAAATTTTCTTTATCCTAGGTTCTTAATAGCAGTCTTTGGTTTTATTTGTCGTTAGCTTTCTTTTCTATTGGGTTCTTCTTTGGTTTAACATGTCTTTGATTTGTGCAGTGCCGTTGGTCAATTTAGGAGGCAGTTTGCATATTTAGAGGAAAATGTTGGGAAAAGTGGACCTGTTATACCTCCAGAGAGGAAGCATGTTTCCGTCCCTAGGTAAGATTGCTATAGTATACTATTCGATTAACTTGCTGGTATTAGGCTCTATTCTTTTTTAATTTTATTTGGTCCATGTTAGTTGTTTGGATGTGCATTTTGGAAGTGACTATATATGATCTTTATTAAGTTGAATGATGAATCAAGTAATAAGCTGGTAATAGAACATGCTGTAGAATGTTTGAAGTTGTGATGATCAGATGCTTTTGTGTTAGGAAAATATAGAACATTACCAAAACCGAGTTTATTGTGATTAAAGGTGAGACTTTTGTTACATTGGTTAGTTAATATTATCTTACCCGTGGATACTTATTTTCTTGTTGCTTCTTTGAAATTGATGGTTCAAACAGATAGTTGGAAGCAAAATTTGTTAATCTGAACACTAAAAGCTTATTATTCTTACTCTAAGTCTAAATAATCAGATAAATGGTTACAAGTGCAAATTCAAACACTCCTTAAATGACCACTACGGGTGTTACTTTATCCGACTCCGGGCCTAACTGGAACCATTAAAATATAAAATTAGGTATGACTTAAAAGGTCAACTTAGTAGGTTTTGACTTTTGAGTTTGAAAAACCAAGATTCCAGTAAAATTACCAATAGCCCTTTCCTAGCATTATCCAAGGTCTATCTTAGGTGCTCACAAACCAAATGCTCCAGGAGAATGGTGGTATAGAGTATAGACTTTGCTAGTCTTAAATAGAAAGTAGTTTTTAGGAAAATTTGGTTTGGTTTTGGTTCTTGACCAAGAATCAGTTTCTGAAAATAGCCTGAACTTAAAACTGGTTTCTAAATAACTTTACAACCAAGAACATGGCTGGATATAATGGGTATTGATTTGGTCTGGTTCTGAGTTCAGACTAGTTTTTGTACAAACCTCATGACCACCCTACTAGATGAAGAAATTAGACATTGACTTCTAATTTCATTGCAGATTTATATTTTATGTTCAAATCCTCATTGTATTGGAAAACATGGATTTGGAAGTTAGTGATAATAGGAATATGACTTGCTATTTCACTCGACTATCATTATTGTTGTCTGCATCAGAATATTGGTATGATGTAGATTACCTAGAAGTTTGGAGGGGTGTAATTGGGTGCACTGAACCACTGATGTACGAGCGTTGTATTACAAACTTGGCATCTTTTATTTGTATAACTTGTTAAAGAATCACAGTAATATGAAAATGATTGCCGTTGACAGCATCTAGGTCATATAAACAAGATATCTTTCAGGAAACATTAAATGAGGTGAATCTAGATATGGAAGGTGACATGGCTAAGCTAAAAGTGTATTCTGCTTTAAACATATCGAGTTTTTTTGTAACAAAATCAGATTTGCATTTTGCTTTCTTAGATTCTAGATGGCATTAATCATCTTGTTTATTTTCTTTTGTACACTCAGGTCTACAATTTCTTCAAGTATGACTGCTCCCAAGCTGCAGCAGTGTTTGGCTGCATTTGAGAACAGACCAATGGTGGAGAGCGCGTCGAATGATGGTGGTAGAGTTGCAGATGCAACTGGAAACATTTTCCATGCTGCTGCACGACCACCCCCTAGGATGCCCAAAGGTAAGTAATGTTTTCAATTGCCTTTGAGCTATGCCAAGTCATGTGAAACCTGGGTGTTGATGTCTTGCTTTCCTTTTAAATATGACCAGGAAGAGTAGTGGGTCCAGTTCTTCCCTTGGAGGGTAGCAGAGACATGAAAGATGTGTATGATCCACGGGTAATGGTTAGAAACACAGTTGGTCTTTCGCCTCATTATGCATATAGGAGCAACAGTGGGAATCAAGGAAAGATTAATGGGACAGAAGGTGACAGGGATTCATCTTCCTTGATCAAACAGCAGCCAACAGCAGGGAAGGTGTCACCAGGGCTGGTCAACAGTAACCCGTATTACAACCAAGCACATGGTCAACAGCCAAATGAACGGATACCAATTGATGCCAAGTTTATGCAGTCCCAATCTCAATATGGTGTGGCAGGAGCAGCAGCAGTTGCTGTTGCTTCTCATAGAGAGGTTGGTGTTGTTCATATGGGACTATCGTAGAGGTCATCGTTTGCGGCTCTTCCACTTTCTTGTTTTCTCTTACATTTTAGTTTAAAGTGTTGTTTTAGTTGCTGTATATCGTACTTGTGTTTTTGCTTTGAAATAAGCAATACTGAAATAAATTGTTTGTATCAACACATGGTAGGGATGAGAATGGGCCAAAAACCGGCCGGTAAAAACTGAAACCCGGAAATGGACAAAACTGCGACCCCTGGACCTGACCGGGCCGGGAATGGATAGTGCGTGCTCAGGTTCGGGCTTGGGTTGAATCGGGTTGGTTTCTTCATCAACAATTACTAGACAACATGTTTTCACATATCTAGCAAAATGAAAAAAATATATAAAACAAAAAACTACCCTTATAAAAGAGAAATAAGGGAGAAGCCATTGTTAAATGGTATGCCTAAAAATTTTCAAGTGAGATTGTTTTGGTAATTGTTAACATCAGAAGTGAAAGTTCGGATGTTTGGAGATTTGATAGATTCAACATAAAGATAATGGTCAAATCTAACCATATCACATTCATTCCATGGACGCATGGAGTGGAGTGGATTTATCTTTGGATTAAAAAAAAAACTGATCTTTAAAACCAATCAAGAGACATCCTCCTCGGTATAAATGATTATCAAAAAGTCTCCCTCATTGTAAAAATTTTGAAGTTCATGTTGCAGATATAAACCAAACGGTAAATCAATTGCTGAAAATGTGTTTACACGCACATTAGCCATCTATACTGATTACCGATGTAATAATTCTGTTGCGTTGTTACCACCAGAAACAATGGTCAAGAACATTGAAAATACTACTTGATAAAGAAACGTCAACACGCGAAACATATGTTAGGAGAGACGTTTGAAACATGTAAATGTCATTTTGCGTTGATGATTCACCCCTACTCTTTCGAAGGAGGAGAATTTGCCTGGTCTACGTGGTCGTGTAGATGTTCTGCATATTCGTTACGGACTAGGGAGATCAATCATATACGGTAGATACTAGATAGCACAATATGAAAACAAAGTATTGGTAGAATGGAGGGAGGTAACACAGGCACATGAATAAACACCCATGCCATGATTAATTTAACGTTTGCTTTATTGACAAAAAAAAGAAAGCAAAACCCAAACCTTGCTGCAAATATAAATATCCTATCTAACTTGTACCAAAATCACTTCAAAACGACATCTGTTCTTTAAAGAAAGTATATGTATACAACCAGCAACCAGAAAGCTTTTCACATGTATCAAGTCTTCCTCCCTTTATTGAAAAAAAAAAGGGCCACTTTCATCTATATCTATATGATTAAATTTAATGCCAACATCAACTAGTACTATAGATCCATACGGCTCGACTTCATTTGTGACTAGACCTGACATGTGTCGGTTAACATGATCCCACCAAGCCACAATGTGACACAAAAATGTCAAATAAGTATACAGTTAAACAACAACATAAAGTCACTACCTTTTTCTTTGTGCAACATCATTACAGGATCACAAATATTTTACTCACATTTGTGCACATACCTCACCAAGTTTTCACCTTTCTCTTTACCAAATGGTTTTCTTGAATCATAAGAAATTCACATCTGCTACATCTATATTCTAGTGTCAAAGGTATAAGATAACATATATACGGTGGGACCCTTTGAATTCTGAAACTAGACAAAAGTCAAAGAAACTGATCGAATAAGTCTCACATTTGAATTCATGAAATATTTATATTCTCATGCCTAACACATTATCTTGTTTCGGTTGATACTGCTTAAATATTCATCTTGGTGGCTACCAAAACGACATGGGTAATGCTCGGTTTCTGGGACTATACATCACAATATGTGTACTAGCTTTTGTTATCTCAAAGATCATTATAGCAACGCTTTGCTATAGACGATGGAAAAGAAAGCAGTTGGTGATTCAAGATAGCTTCTCTGGTATCACCTTCTTGTTTTATTTAGTTTATTTTTATATATGTATACATCTTTTCTTTTATATTTATTTTTACTGTTTTCGACTTGACATATTTTGATGTGCATGCATGCTCAACTCAGGTGGAAAATTGGTGTTGTTTAGATCACCAAAGATGAAGTCCCTAAAATCGAACATTTTCTTGAAAAAGACCATGAATTTGACCAGCAAGGATAGAATAGGATCTGGAGGGTATGGTACAGTTTATAGACTGACAATAAACGACTCAATGTCTTTTGCTGTCAAAAAGCTAAGCAGAGACACCACAGAGCATGATCGAGGTTTCGAGAGAGAGCTGGAAGCGATGGGAGATATAAAGCATCGGAATATTGTTAGTCTTTATGGTTATTACAGCGCGCCCAATTTCAATCTGCTGATTTATGAGTTGATGCCTAATGGAGGTTTGGACTCATTACTACATGGTATGAGTCTATACAGTTTGACTTCAAATCTTTAACTTTCTAAATGTGTAATCATATGAAATTAGTTATGACTGCATAAGTAAAATTTTGTTTCCTATTATCATGCTACGTTATTAGTTTTGATGTTGCCATCGTAATCTCTCAAGTAATGT
Organism: Asclepias incarnata; assembly: GCA_025447715.1. NCBI lineage: Eukaryota > Viridiplantae > Streptophyta > Magnoliopsida > Gentianales > Apocynaceae > Asclepias > Asclepias incarnata. Next base: position 10,880 of record JAOEHQ010016522.1, read on the forward strand.
AAAATTTCACTCTATGTTCAAAGTTAAGTTTAGTTCTTTGACTTCAAAAGTCAAATAGGCAGATGTTGATTGTTTACATTGATAATGAGTGATGTAGGAAGAATGATGGACGTGGTCCTAGACTGGGATACAAGATACAAAATAGGGGTAGGTGCTGCAAGAGGAATATCATATCTTCATCATGATTGTATTCCTCATATTATCCATAGAGATATCAAATCGAGCAACATTTTATTAGACGGAAACATGGAGGCTCGAGTTTCTGATTTTGGGTTAGCCACGCTTATGGAGCAAGACAAGACTCATGTCTCCACTTTAGTAGCTGGGACTTTTGGATACTTAGCCCCTGGTATGATCTCAATGAAACTATCATCAACTCATAGAAACTATGTGCAGATATGACTAAAGAAGGCAAAATGGGCCTGGCCAGTTGGGCAACAGGTCAAAAGGGGTTAGGTTGAAACAAGTCATTTTTTGGTAACGGCCGAAATAGGCTGGGTGAGATTGACCCACAAACAGTTTTAGATTCCTTTTATGAATGATTAATTCGGTAATTATCTATAGTTACAAAAAACAATATTTGTACTATAACAATCCAAGACGGTACATAGGACCAGAGGGTTCCCACCTATTTACCCTTTTTTTTTACTGTAACAATCCAGCTATAAATATATAAAATGATTTGGCAGGTTGTCGGTACATGGGACTAGAGGGTTCCCACCCATTTGATGTCTTCAAGTCGTCAACCCATCTGACCCATTTCCCTCTTTAACTGTATATATTTTTAATTTGACCTATTTGGATTAACACATAGTCGTAAGTAAACGAGTTGAAACTGCCTTCATTCAACGGAATACTGTTGCTTTCAGAATATTTTGACACCGGAAGAGCAACAACGAAAGGGGATGTATATAGTTTTGGTGTTGTTTTACTTGAGCTTTTAACTGGGAGAAGACCAACAGATGAAGCATTCATCGAGGAGGGAACTAAGCTTGCAACATGGGTAAGTCTTTAAACTCAACGTTTTTTGCGTATGTTTATACAGATTGAGTGATTTAGTAATCGTAAAGTATTATGTTACGACAGGTGAAAGCAGTTGTTCACGATAAGAAGGAAGAATATTTTCTTGATAACAGATTAGAGTACTATCCTATAGATGAAATTAACAATGTATTTATGATAGCACTAATGTGCCTGGAATCAGATCCATCCCAAAGACCAAACATGTCAGAAGTTGTAAAGATGTTAGAAAAGATTAAACCAGATCACATTGTTTGATTCATTATCACGGTCACAACTCTTATCTTGGAAAATATACAAGCATGAAGACAAAGCTAATTTTATTCAAGAAAACTTAAAAGGACTCGTTTCATGAAGCCATGCTGTAGCTAAAAGAAGCCAAGCTGCTAACTGTAGATATCCGCCGCTTACTGAGTAACTGATAACCGAGTTCATTTTAGAGCTGAAGCCAAGCCATTGCTAATTGAAGCTTTTAAGGTAGGAGAAACAGGAGCCCGTCCAAAAAATACGTCAAATAGAGAGAGTGTCACATTTTGTGATTCAATTGTAGCTTCTGCAGCCGATGGAATCCCTTCGGCTGATAAGTGAATCTGTGCATACACCATATTGTAAGTTCATAACCCGTGTTTAGTGGTGACAAATTCAACCCGTTTTTATATTAATGGGTCAGTTGGAATGTGTTTTATATTAAACGGGTCAAATAAATTTCTTAATCTAAAAGTGGAACGGGCAAAGTCGAACAATTCAGATGGTATGAACGTTGCCCAAAGTCTGTTTGTAATGCATTAAACCTCCTATGCCTAATTCATATTTATTTGAAGATTCACATCATTCTTGTAGTTATACTGTTTTGTAAGAACTAACCTATTCATTATTGCTAAATTATTTGAAAATTGAAAAAGAACCTTTTCAGGGGTCAACCCAACCCGGCTCGGCCCATTTGACATGTACTTAAGAAAATGATTCATTTCAACCCAAACTTGTTTTGGCCTGTTACCCACCCCGCCCTGACCATCCCGACTCCTTTACCAGCATTAACAATTGTTCACCAACTAGTATCATTTAGTAAAGGCATAGTATGGTCAAACAAACCAGCATTTTGGAGGGGTCAACCCAAGTTAAGAATATGAAAGTTCCCTTCTTTAATGGCCGTCCTTGAAAGATACCACGGAATGTAGTTAGAGCTGTTTGGTCAGCAGAAGTGGGCGATTTAATTCTTGGCGATATGGCTTCATCTAAAGCATCCCAGAATGTTTTTCCATCAACATCTCTCACTAGAACTATTTGTAATGATTTCTCTAAAGGGGCTGCATTTCATGACCATGTAAGCATTTCAATCTTAACTATCAAATATTAAGACACAAACAAACTTTTATTACCCTGATAAATTAAGTCAAACAATGAAGAATCGTCTTGAATATCAGATGCTGTTTGTCCTTTCCATGCCTGTAAGTTATCCAAGATAGCAGGGTCTAGGTACAGCCCTGCCGCATAGACCTTAATGCCAACTATTGCAAAAACTTTTTCTCTGAATCCTACGGAGGACACAAAACCTACTTTTAACGACCATATCGGAACAAAAAAGTACAATGATGAACATCTGCATAAGTACAATGCTATTTCATACACCTATCCTAAAATGGATATGATGGTTTAGAGGTTAACCTGTTCCAATCAAAGATAATGAACTTGAGCAACCAGGAAGATTCAATGATGTCTGAAATTTCACATTAGTAGCAGGCTCTTCTGCATATTCTGTATTTCCTACTATACATACACGATCACACACACACACAAAACACAACAAATTTGTCAAGATCTCAAATGGGCATATGCAATTCTGAACAATTTGCATAAAAGATAAAGAAAAAAGTAAACTAACCTGAAAAAGCAGCAGACTTTGTAGAAAATGAAGTTGTAAACTTTTGCAACGAGACATTGTTTGATGGAATTCTGATTCTTTCAGGAAAATGTGCAGTATTTCTAGTGTCTGAATTTGGATTTGGAAATACAAATTTGTTGTGGGGCAGAAGCCACATTGATCTGGGAATTGCTCCAATGCCTAATGCCACCATTGTCTTTCTGTTAGTTTCTCAATCAACAAAGAAAAATATATATATGCTAGTACTACTTAAATATTCAACACTTCCTATCTATATCAACAGGGCCCCTGAGATTTTAAATATGTGGATATGGTTTTCCGTTTTTATTATTGTTTTTGCTTTTTTTTCCCCTTTAAATAAAAAGACCAAATTGCTGTCAAATGCTAGTGTGGTAGTTAAAAAGAAAGGGTCTTTTTTGGGATGCAAAGGAAACGATGTTCGATGGTGGTCTAGTGGTGGGGAGATGTACATATAAATGGAGGTTGGGGGTTCAAATTTCACCCTATGTCCCTTTAAATATGGTGTTACGCAATTTACATTCTTTCGTGTTGGTCATGGGAGTGGTCGGTGGGAGACTAATAATAGTTCGGTATTTCCTTCTTAAAAAATATGAATCAAGAACTCCAATAAGCTATAATATTAAGCATTGGGTACTCTCCTCCAATTGGACCATGACATAATGCCTCTCATCATTCACTAATGCGATTGTAAGAACTTGATGTAGACATTCATTAATGCGGTCGTAAGAGCTTGATGTATAATAATAAGGGTAAATTACAAGAATGGTACCTGTCGTTATAGCGAAATCACACTGACAGTACCCTGTTTTTAAAAATTACCCGAGACGTACCCATGCTTTGCAAAAACGCACACTGACAGTACCTAGCGCTAACGGATGTTAAATTGTCGTTAAATCTGGTCACGTGGTACTCACATGCGAGGGTAAAATTGTCTTTAGTCACAATTTGACAGCCAATGTAATTTTGCTATAACATCAGGTATCATTCTTGTAATTTACCTTGCATATAATAATAATAATTTTCAATCAAACAAAAATACCATCATCATCATTTCCAGTAAACAATGGTATCATCAATATCATCATCGTCATTTCCAGTAAATACTAAATCAAAATAAACAATGGTATCATCAATATCATCATCATCATCATTTCCAGTAAACAATGGTATCATCAATATCATCATCATCATAATCCAAAAGTTATATCCCTTTTGAAATTCTTTTTAATAATAATAATATATCCTAATTCAATACAAACTCAATCACTTATCTCTATAAACAAATATAAAGCAAATACCCTAAAATAAAAACTTAAACTCTTGTGCTGCCGTCGATCAAGTGCTCCACCAAAACACAATTTCTAATCTTCACTTTGCCAAAACAATTAGTGGTAAGATTAACAGTTTTCTTTATGAGGTTTTATTTTAGATATAGATATAGGTATAT
>JAOEHQ010016533.1:0-15248 GCA_025447715.1 Asclepias incarnata
AGATGTATGCCGCTCCTCTTTTTTTTTGGTCACTTCCGCCCCTCGGGGCAATGTATGCGGCGGCAGTAGGGCGGAAAAGGGCGACGTCGGAGCCCTTTCCGCCTCACTCCCTTCCGTCTTAGCAACACTTAATGTATATATCAGTAATATTTTTGTGATGATATCTTCTACACAAAATGCACAGATGGAAGACTCGTAGAAACATATCGAATACAGATAAACGTACAACCACCGTGTGCAAGGCTTATCACTCCACGTGATACACCATGAATAGCACGAGCTTTTATGAAATTTTCCCATGCTAGCTGCTGACACTTGTAATTTCCATATTCATCCAACCAACCCTCTCATTTCACTTACCCAACATATTACTGTTCACTTATCATGAACATGTCCCAAATCGCTGACCACATTCACAACTTAACCCCACCAGTGTTAATTAATGTTAATGCTAATGCTAATTATTTCACATTTTCAACTCTCCTCTTCACATTATTTTGTCTTCTTGTTATATATACACAACCTTCCTTATATATATATATCCATGCATGGTTGTACAACCAACATATATTAATTACAAATCACAAATAATATAATCATCTATATATAGTCCTAACTCCTAACCCAATACATATTGAATATATTTAAATATTTTTGAGTATATAAAAATTAAAATGGCAAATATTATTCCTATGAGATTCAAGAGAATAACAGAAGCATTCGATGAAGATGCAAGAGCAAGGCTATGCCAAAGCAGTAGCGGGAGTGACCATTCGGCATATTCGGTCACTGATCTTTCGGATCTAGTTGACTCGTTTTTCGAAGCGGATGCTGGTGAAAACACCAACAATAATAGAGAATATTGTTTTGATGACAAGGAGACATTAGAGAGACTTGATGATGATGATGCTAATGATGTTGAGAGTTTTTTTGGTACGGATTTGGATACTAAGGAAATGCTGGCTGATTTCTTACAAGATGGTCAACATCGCGAAGATAGACGTGTGATTGTTAATGAAGTAGATGTTATTTGCCAAAATATGGAAGGGCTTTTGGATAATGAAGGATTTAAGAGACGTTTGATGACTATGTTGAGAAATCGAGGATTTGATGCCGGTGAGTATATATATATATATTTTTTCTAATTAAAAACATCGAAACAAAGTGATCTTCTTGGTTTGAGATCGATACTATATATGTGAATCTGTTTACGGGGTTTCTGTGTTCAAAATAGATTTCGTGTTTTCAAAACCGGATTTTGAAAGAATTGACATGTCCCAAATTTATTCTCTATTTTGTCTACAAAAAATATGTATGATCAATTTTTTTTTCCACTTATTTTATCAAATGTAATAATCCAAAACCCCTCAAAATATGTACTATAAATCGAAGTTGAATATATTCTAGTCCAAATTAAAGGTGGCTAGAGTGTAAGGATCCGTTTAATTGGTTCAAAGTTGAATATACTTTTGGCATATGTTTATAGGTCTATGTAAGTCACGGTGGGAGAAAAACGGACGGCATCCAGCTGGTGAATACGAGTACATCGACATCGTGATCTCCAACAATCGTTACATTGTGGAAGTGTCATTAGGATCTGAATTTACAATCGCACGGCCAACAAAAACTTATCAGTCACTACTCGATATGCTTCCCAAAATTACGGTTATCAAACCAAACGAGCTAAAGAAAGTTGCAAGGCTAATGTGTGCCGCAATGAGAGCTTCTTTGAAATCAAGAGACATGCTTGTTTCACCATGGAGAAAAAACGGACACATGCAAAAGAAATGGTTTAGTTCGTTTAAACGAACTACAAACGCTCTACCAGTGCGGTCACCACCAGTATTAGCTGCTGATGACCGGACTGGCGAGAGTTTTTTAGGGTTTGAGTTTTCCCCGGTGGTTGGTGGTGCTGGTAAAAATTTTTGTAGGAAGGAGGTTGGGAGAATGCATGTGGTAAGTAATTTGAAAACGTTAATGTTGAGTGGCATGTCATAGTAATTATGATGTGTTTATGAGGGTGTTATGGTAAATGACTTAAGAAAGATTAGATAAAGAAATAGTGTTTATTGTTTGACGACAAATGTGGATAATGTTTGTATTATATTTGTCGTTGACGTGACAATAATGCGGATAATTTCTCATGTTTATCTTGTTATCTTTTTACGTTGCGATAAATTCACGTGGATTTTTATCCATTCACAACAATTGTTGCATGATACACTTGTATAGTATATTTATATAATGTATGAATGGTTGTGGATGGATAAAAATTCATGTGAATTTATCACCTCCTTTTTATTATACACACATTTGTTTAATTATTAGGTTTATCACAAAATATTGTTTGCATTTTGGTCAATATTGCGCTGTGTAATAAATACAGTATTATTCCTTTTATTGAGTTTCTATTTATGGAATTCTTGTTAGAAAGAACTCAAGAAGATGATTGTAGTTCTAATTTCAATAATCTTACGAAATAGATATACGTACAGGTGTTAGATTTATTAATATACATTATATATCTAGCTTACATATATAAAAAGTTTAATACATATATAAAAAAGTTCAAACCCACTATTTAGAAAACACAATAAGTCAAACCCATTATTTAGAATACACGATATGGTTTTTTTAAGACAATTAAAATCCACATATATAAATTCTTAAATATTTATAATTTACTGAACTCACAAGCTTATAATTGATAGGCTACCTTAAATATCACCAAATCCCTTTGGTATATATATATATACAATATTATCTGTAATTACTTAATCATTTTTATTTTTAAATATTTTATCCACAAATAAGTTGTCAAAATTATTATATTATCGTGTGTTAGACAATTCAATGTCGATGTTTGATGAAGCTGGTCGCCAGCCACCATCAACCATTGCCGCACATATTAATTGAATTTATCATCCTAAACCACCGTCCACCAATGTTTTAAAAATCGGACCGGACCGGCCGGTTCGACCGGTCAGACCGGTTCACAGTCAAGAGACCTGTTTTTTAAACCCGGTTTTTTTGTGGTCCGGTTTAATGGTTCGAGTCGGCCGGTTTTTCCGGTTTTGACTGGTTTTCCCGGTTCAACCGGTTTGTATTTTTTTTATTTTTATTTTTAAATTTTTTATGATAATGTGTATACTTTAATGTTATTTTTATTTGTTTGTGAACATTAAAACATATATTTTCTTTTGATTATAACTATTTTATATTATTTTTTAATGGATTGTAACATGTTTAGTGACATTTAAAAATAAAAATAAAAAGGGTTCAACCGGTCCGACCGCTTGCAGTTTACTGGCCGGTTCGACGAAAAGTCCGGTTTTTAAAACATTGCCGTTCACTACTAAAAAAAATCTATAAAAGCTAGTTTTTGTATAGAGACCGGTTGGTTAGGAAGAAAAAAAAAATCTTTCATGCCGAGTGAAACAACTCAAATAAGGTCCAACAATAACCATCGGTCTCTACACACCATTTGGTTTTTACTTAATGTGTGTTGATCTTTAGAAGAAAAAAAAATTTGCATATTCATATCTGTTATTTTTGGTCTCGTGATTTTTTCTTCCTTTCATTTAAGGTAACTACAGATACTAAAGTCTCTCCAACCATGACATATTTTCTCCTCCTTATTCACTATCATATCAGCATTACATCAGTTTCTTATCCTCAAGAATGCCCAAGAACACATCCTACTAACCTTGACATTTTTTATTTTTTCTTCAAATACCTCAAAAACATTTTTTTTTTATTGGTTGATAAACCTTACGTCCCCATCCATATATTCTCTCTCCTCGTCTTAACATATCGTGTGACGAGATTAAGGACGGTTTTTAGTGGATCTAACATAGGTCCACGGACCTAGGTTAGATTGGAAAAAATTTTAGCAAGCATATGGAAAATTATGTTTGGACACATGTTATTCAAAGATTTGGACCTAGGTAAATTATAAAATAAGCATTTTAAAGCATTTGAAGTGGATGAATTATAATTGAACACACGTGAGTTTTAATCCTACATCCGCCACTGGACGAGATCCCATGACAAGGTGGTGCCATGTATGACACACCATGACACGCCAAGAACAACGAACATTTTTTTGGGATGGACATATTTGAACCCACTTTTGTCAAACAAGGTTTTGCAAAAAATAATTATGAAAGCAGTGAATTTGGCATTTATAATAATGTCGGATTCAGCTTAGTTGGACGAGTCCGGTATTTATAATGTCTGATTCTTTTGTCCTAAAAATTTTATTTTTTCAAAAACTTATTTGATAAAATGTGTTCCAAAAATAATTCCAAGAACAACGTACCCACGACGAGGTGAGTTGGCACCGACAATTTCATCTAGAGCCGTAAGTTGTGGGAGCTAGCTGGTGTCCTTTTTGCTACGTTTATTGCATGCGAAAAAAGAGAGGGGGGGCCTCTTGACACATGACCCAATGAGACTTCCATATAGAAATCAGTACGTGTCGTGTTGCTAACTGTGTAGGCCAGTTTCATGAATCGAAGTATACCATGTATATCTAAAAGAATTGTTCTTCTATATATCCAAATCAAATATGAAATACTAATGTTTAATTATATACCTGCTTAATTGATCCGTTCATTTTGGATAGAGCGTTGTGTTACACAATTTGTCATAAAACGTAACGTACCATGTTATATTTTGTGGTAATATTTCTATTTTTGTATGTTTTATTTTAAATGTTCATTATAAAAAATAAAATGGTAATTTCCAATAATTATTTACACGCAACAAAAAAAATCATTTTTCCAAAACATCTATATGCAACTATTTTAATGATAAATGATCATTTGGTTAAATAAAAATACGGTCATTAAATATATTTTTTAAACTTTATGTTAGTGGGTAACATATCAGAATTAGCTATTTAGACTGAAGGGTATGAGGCGGAAAGGAGGCCGGCGCCGCCCCTTTCCGCCCTGTATCCGCCGTGAACATTGCCCCGAGGGGCGGCATCGAGCAAAAAAAAAGTGAGGCGGCAGCTGAGTTCCGCCCAAAACTCTTTGCTTTTCCTCCAAAATAGCCGTTAACGGCTACAATTTTATAAAAAAAAAATGAAACTTTTACCTTGTTTTGCTTTTTCCCCATTGTTGTTCGATGGAAGGTTTTCACGGTGGAGGGTGGTGGTGGGTCGTGAGAGAGAGAGAGAGCTAGAGAAGGTGATGGATGATACTTATGGTGGTGCTCCGGTGTCGGTAGTGGTGGCCGGCCGGAAATTTTTAAGAGGAAAAGAGAGGCCGGCGGTGTAGAGGGGAAAGAAGAAAGAGAGGTATGGGTCAAATGTGTGTGTGTGTGAGATTTTTTTTTTTTTTTCTTTCATGCACAAACATATGTATATATATTTAGATATGATTAGATAGACTAATGTACTAATTTATATATCTATATATTCAATTTAAATCATATCTCATTTAAATATAAATGTATTTGTGTAAAAAATAAAATAAAATGAAAGATGCCCCAAATTGGGATGCCTCACACCCACAAAAAGGAGGGGCATCCCTTTGGGGGAGGCACCGCCACATGACGGAAGACGCCCCCGTGTGGGGGTGCCTCATACCCAATAGTCTAAAGGCCTTAGCCAATAAGCCCCCAAATCCTCATTTCTTTGACCGTCACATCAACGTCACATCATTTTTCACTTTTAAAATTCTCAACTTCTCAATGCCACATAATCGCCACATCATTTTCATTTATTTAAAACACAAAATTAATTAAAACAACATTATATTTCCTAAAAAAAAGTTACATTAATTATAAAAACATTAAAATTACATGAATACAATATGTCAACGACCACGGTAGTTTTCCGGGAGGTTCCAGATTTGTTCAATTAAAGCGTTGCGAAGATCATTGTGGACCCGTTTGTCGCGTATTTCCCCGTCAATCCAAAGTGTGGCTGCAACCCTTTCATCCCATGAACATCGGCCTCTACGAGGGACGTTTTCTGGATTGGCCAAGTAGTCTTCTTCAGCATCACTGATTGCCCATGCATAGCACTAAATAGGGAGCCACCGAATACACTTTTTATGAATGTCAACTAAGTATCGTAAGTAAATTGCTCCCGGTTGTTCAGTTGGTCTTACCAGTTTCTTTGTAGCAGAGGTGCCCCCTAGGATGTAAAATATATCTCTTCTCACCATGTAGAATTAAGTTCATTTTTAGTTTAGAGACTGTTGTCTTCAATGATCATGTTATGTAAAATATATATGCTTTATTTTGTTGATGCTGAATGGTCGTGCATGTTGTTTAATGATTCTCTAACAGCCTTGAAGTACCCCGCATGCTTGTTCAACATCCTTTCTTACAAATTCTTGGTATTTTGCATACTTTATGTGTAAAATGTTTTGAGTTTAAACTGAGTGTAGCAGAATGTGTTGTGTTTTATTGTGTAAAATGTTATACGTATATATATAGTGGAATGAAAAGTGGTTGAATTTTTTTTTAAAAAAATACATTTAAACGGCTTTCTAGCCATTGGAACGCTCCAGCCCCACCAAACTCTCTCTTTCTCGGCGTCTCCATGGAGATAGACGTGGACGATGACAAGGAGGACGGCCCGCTAAAACTAATGTCTTGGAGAATGGCCAAGACATGACGCCCACGATTTGATGCTAAAAGTAAAGAAACGAGGACGGCCAGAATTTTCTTCCCACGACGACTTATTGGCTAAGGCCTAAGTCACCTAGAAGCATATAGACATTTACCCCCCATAAAGTTAAAGCTATCTACCTCGTTTACTCGTTCATTCTAATTAGAGTAAACTACATAAGCCGTCCATGTGATTTGTATATTTTTTCATAATCCAATTCTCGTTGAAAGTACTTACATAAACCGTCCTTATATAGGTAAACTAGTAACATAAACCGTCCCTCCTCCAACAAAATGACCAACATACCCTTTATATTATAATTTCTCTTTTTTTTTCTTGCCCTTTCCACATGTCAAAATCCGATTGGAACCAGCATTCTTTTAATTTAATGCTTAATACTACTTTTTAAGTCTTTTAATTAGTAACCATATTATAATTATTATAATAATTATAAATTATAAATACCAACAAACTTCACCCTTCTTTCTCTTCCAGATATCATCCTCTCTTTCAATTTCTATCTTTATTATTTTATTTTAATCGTCTAGTGCGTACTAAATTTAATGTTTTATTTTAATCGACTAGTGTATACTATATTCGATTACATATATTAATTGAAGAAAAACGTGTTAGATAATTGTAGGTTTTTGTGATAATTTTTTGATAAATGAGATGAAGAAATTGATGGTGTTTAAGATTAAGATTGTTAGTGTGTTGTTCTTTAATGGTGACGTGGTCTTTTCAAACTCCATCTCCTCCATTTTCATGTTCACTTAAAGAAATATTGCAGATTTGATTTTGTTTGTTTGTTGAATTATTGTGTGGGCTGATGGCGGTGGTCATCGATGATGTTCGTCAGATGCCTAATTTCTGTGTGGTTCGGCGTGTGCAGTGACATGGGAGGATGAATGTTAATTTTTTTTTATTTATTATTAAAGTATTTTAAAAAGAATATAAATCAAGAATAATAGAATAGATGTCTAAGGGTATGTTGGTCGTTTTAGTTGGAGGAGGGACAATTTATATTACTAGTTTACCTATATAAGGATTGTTTATGTAAATACTTTCGACGAGGGATGGCTGGATTATGAAAAATGAGAAAATCACAGGCTCCTAATTCTAATCCTCCAAGTATTCTTATCTAATGTCATGTTCTTGGAAAGGCGAAGCTCCGTCAAATCGAGCTTAAGTCTATCATTCCACTTAAAATTTGGTCTACCCATTCTTCTCAAGTCATTGATTGTGAGAGTTTCAACTTTCTTAACTGGCTTTGATAGTCTTCGCTTCTTGACTTTCCAAACCATCTGATGAGACTTCCTTCGCTCGGCTTTTTATGATACGCATGACTTCAAGTTTCGTACTAAAAACTCCACTTGGTATCATGTCTAATATGGTTTTACCACATGTCTACCTTAGCATCTTCATATCTATCACCTCCATCCTATTTGTTGGGCCTTCGTCATAGGTCAACGCTCTGACCCGTACCACATAGCTGGTCTAATTGTCACTGATCTATAGAATTTTCCTTTCACTTCAGAGGGATTCTTTCCAAACCAGGTACATCAAATCATAAGTTTAATTCTATCATCTATTTTGTTTTTCACCTTTAAAAAATATTCGTTCACCGACTAGGCAACAACACTCAATATTACCATTATCATTTATACAAATATGCTTGAGCACCCCACAATTTTTTTATATATATAAGTGTACATCATTCATCAGTCATTCTTATAAAATTATAAGTCTATAAATTAACAAAATATATGTTTTCTAAAAATGGAATATAAGTACTATATAAATAAATAAAAGATGGCAAATGGACAATAAACTTTCCCTTGCAAACCATTGGCGAGACATTCAGTGTATTCGCTTTCAAACAAACCATAAATTATTGTTTTGGTCCCACATTGGCCCACTTAACAATCATTAACCTCTTAAACCATTACACGTGTCAGCCGGAATATATGGTTCACCTTAATATACATCCCATCTGCCCATAAAATAATGACCATTGATCATGACCCTTTGATAAAATGAAAGTTACAAGTCTATTTAACAACCAATAGATATAGAATCAAAGGGAAAAACATTTTTGTAGTAAAATAATATAAAGACATTATTATTATTATTATTATACGGAGTATTATATTTATAGTTATTTATTATCAAACTTCAATTATTTGATGCAAATAAACACCACCAAATACCATGGGCAGTGGGCTCAGTCCACCAACTCCAACAATTCTTTTTCTTAGTTTTGCCAACTTAGTTCTATAAAAACTGACTTTTGGGTTATTAGTTTTTTTGTATATTAGTCATGATGAGTGACAAGAGGCGCCCGGTGATCGGAAAACTGGTCACTCGCGGACTAGGAACAGGTTTTGAGGTGTGCACGAGTCCAACGACTCCTTTGGAATACAAAGTTTTGTCGCCTACGGGTGTGATAGACCGTGATATGGGTGGGATTGGTCTTGGTATAGTTGCAGCCCTTGAAAATATTCCGGTCATTAAGACGAAGTTCAGCTGTGAAAACACAACGAGGTCTCACCCGATTCCAGTGGGTCGATCAAGAAACGTTGGTGATCATGATGCGGAAATAGTGGGAAGTTTTGAAGAAGATTATACGATTGTGACTTGTCGTAAACCGGATAAATTGTTTACAAAAGTTTACCATGGCAGGAAAGGGATTGAAAGCAGAAGAAATAGAAGTATTTTTAACATATCACCTGCAAAATTTGGTGATGATGATATGAAGGCGTATCAACCTTCTGGTTTTCTGAGTTCATGTCACTTGTGCAACAAAAGGCTTCATGGCAAAGATATATACATGTATAGGTATAAGCGAATTCATTTTTTTTTATAAATAATTTAATACAGTTTCTTGGAATCCGAATAATTTCTTAATGATGATCTGATCATGGCGGTTTCTGTAACAGGGGAGAAAAAGCATTTTGCAGCCCAGAATGTAGGAGCAGGCAGATAACCATGGATGATAGACCAGAGAAATGTCGCAGCTCACAGGCAACTTCAAACAGCACCAGTCAGCAGATGTTCACCGGGATATTTGCAATTTAGGTGAACATGCCGGTGCCTAAGTTTTGATCAGAGACATGTAACGTCCAAGATTATAATCTGGGCATGAATTGTATTTTTGAATACAGGGAAGTAAAAGCGGATATTACAGTACAAACATGAACTTTATCAAGATTCTCTTTGTTTGATTCTTGAGATGGATGTCTAAATTCAGCAATTTATAAATCAATACTGCCTTTTAAAACACCCATCATAGGTGCACATAATACATACACATACAAATTCTACATATATCCATATACTTCCTCAAAGTTGATATGATAATAATGAGAAAACAAGCATTCCAATCAATAACTTAAAAAACATTGAATAAAGAAGACCGGAACTCTATCTAATCTCCGTTGTCGGCTGTTATTACTGGTAGTACATAGGGGCCTGTGTGGCAGCAATTCCTGGGTAACCACCATCATAGAGTGGTCCTTGACTAGCAGCAGCACCCATCTGCTGATGCATTAGAGCTTGCACACCAGCCATTTTACTAAGAGCCAATTGTCTTTCATAGGCTGCAAATTCTGTGCCTGAGAAACCGAGCACATTTCCAGTCATTGGCAGGGGTAGAGGGGTTGAGCTGCCTCCTGGAGGTGTTGGTTTGCTACCCCATGAACACTGTATTGCACAAATTATCGAATTATATTACATAAATCCCATTGAGAATTGTACAAAGTTATAAATTAGTTGAGCATAAAAGATGTTCTAAATACCTTAAGTGGCTTGCCATAGAGATATCGAGCATTTCCTAACTGAATAGCACGAGCTGCTTCAGCATGGGAACTGTATCTTATGAAACCAAAACCTTTGTCTCGTTGAATGCGAACATCTTCAATAACACCAGCACCAAGAGCATGGAAATGACAGTGGAGATCACCTGATGTAACCTAAAATACAATTTGTTCAGTTAGCAGGTTGCATGGAGTTACTTAGATATTTAATTTTCTTCTACAACTTGAAATGGATATAAATGGTAACCTCCGGAGCCAAATTGCCAACATAGACAGTTGTATACTGAGGATTGTTTTCGGGGGCATCTTCATTGATCTTTTCTTGACCATCATCTGCACCTATAAGCAAGTGTCAAATTGGAAATGATAATATACTAGATTACTACCATCCATATGATATCTCATATGAATGTTTTGCATTGTACATTTTCTTTCCAAAAAATATTGAAATTTTGCATGCAAATTTTTTATGAGATAACCTGATGTTCCATTTGTCAATTCGACAACACTTTTGGTATCCGATCTCGGTTTGTCATCCGATGCGGCACCCTTTGCCGCCCAGTTGCATCGAATTTGCCTACTTCCGAGCCACTTCCCTGCAATAAAGAAATTTCAAAACTTGCCCATTCTACTAATATAGTAATATGTAACTTTCTCAGTTGAACCGTATAAAGAATAAAAGCACATAATACAACTAAAATCCTTACCATTTAAATCATTAATTGCACTTTGGGCATCCTGTCAAAGAAAAAAAGGGAAACAAAGGATAGTTAGCATCTTAAATGGAGGGGTGGGTCATAAAGACATTTTTAGTCCCACAAATCCTTTACTTACTTGTTGGTTCCGAAATGATACAAATCCAAATCCCCTAGAACGACCCGTCTTCTGGTCCCACATAACTCTTGCATCACTAACCAATAAACAAAGATCAAATTTGTTTCATTCATCACATCGTGTTTTGGTTTAGGTTTAATATGGGATGTAAATAAAAAGTTGAGCTTACGAGCAAGTAGGGTACACAGAGAAACAAGAAAACAAAGTAGCATCAGTAACTTCAGGGCTAAGGTCACCTACAAATATGTTAAAATGGCCTGCAAAACGGAGAAAATGACATCAGGATTCGGGAGGGCATTACTGAACCAACTAACTAAGAAATTAAAATTGCATTAAGAAACCTGATGTATCTTCTCTCTGGCTACTGGCGTATGCCCAATTAACTTTGATAGGCTGCCCGAATCTGCAAATATTTGTTTTCAAAAGCATTAATGAATGATAAAAAGAAGGAAAATGAGTAGATAGACACTAATTTTGGTTTTTACTTACAGATGCCTTCCGTTAAGAGTCACAATAGCAAGAGCAGCAAAACGTCGATCAAAGTAATCTACAAACCCATATGATGACTGAAATCCAAGTAAAAGAGAACCAAAGACATTAATACTTACATTCATAAAAACTCTATATAAGATTAACGGATGGAAGAATAAGAAAATTTCAATGACTCAATCATACTTTATCTTTTCTAATGAGCTTGCATCCTTCAAGAGCACCAGTGCTTGAAAAAATTTCTTGAAGTAGGGGTTCTGTGACCTGTGGGTGGATGTTCCCCACATACCTGTATCAAGTAAGATGTTATAAATGCCAGTGTTAGAAAGAAACTGGCATGCACAGAAACCAAGACCTTCTAAAGAATAAAAGTGTTCTTTTTCCTCTTTAATTAAACAAACAACATGGCCTGAACTTTGAGATAAACGATAAGGAATTAAAAAAACAAAAAAACGGAGGAGAATAGAAAGACACTCACACACTACGGCATGTAGTTGAATCGAACCCAGGAGGTAAATTTCCACTCAAGATAGGCTCTATCTGCAAATACCAAAGATTAGAATAGTTCTACGAAAAACAGAATGTAATTAGCAGAAAGCAAGAAAGTGAGAAAAAACTTATCAAAAATAGGAGTTAAAAGGAAAGAAGAAACTTCGGGAAAAAAGAACTTCATGCTTCCCTTTATCTTAATCCAAAACCCAAATCTCACATTCACTTCCATACAAGAGTCTTGCAGAAGGTTAGCGTGATCTTAATATCTTATCTTAGCTTAACAGACCAATCACTAGTTTAAATGAAATAATGAATATATGAGTTGCAACTAAATAGAAAAGGAAAGCAGTGGATTCCTATTAAAATAAGTAGGCAGGGAAGACCAGCAATCAAGCAAGAAAAAATATAGGTTTCGAAACTACAAGCAACCACAAGTCTACAAGTAGGTGAATTTAACCACTAAATCATTTCATTATCATTATTTCATTTCATTATCATCTAATAGTCAAATATAGTAGCACCAACAATAAACGTTCACGCATAATATGAAAACAGATATGCCATAACCGTATGATTCACAAAGTATATGATCCTATAGGTTTCACTCCAGAGTTCTTAACCCTCCTCATGTTATAACTTCGACATATTTGTCTCAAGCTTGTTAATCCAAACTTCATAAATATAGACACACAAGTACTTGTCCTAAAACATCTAAAATAATAAACACAAGTACATTGTTGTAAAAAAATTTTGTGTTCCATATTTTTTGTACACACATAATTTCTTATAGGAAAAAGAACATAATTTCTTTTAGAAAAAGGTTAAAAAGATACATAGACAAATCAATTCAATTCCCAATTATAGAAACTAATAAAACAGTAATATACAAATTTCTACAAACAAAAACTTCACACACTAACTTAGACATTAAAGCCTACTGATTTAGCCTAAAAAGCTAGCATTCTAATTTTAACAAATTATACTAAATCCACCAAAGGGGCGCAGGGTGAACAATTACCATCAATTTATATAAATTTCCAATAAAAGTAATAAACTTTTTCCAAAATTCAACCTTATTACAAGAAAAAGAATCTGACCCAGAACTTTAAACTCAAAACTCAGATAGAAAGTTAACAACTTTGACACAAAAACACATAAATATAATATTGAAGAAAGATGAAAAATGGAATTATTAGTTTTTACCTGGGGGTGAGTTAAAAGACCTGGGTGATAAAGGGATTGTTGCATCAGGGCTTGTTGTTGTCTGATCCTCTGATGCTGCTGCATCATGTTTTGGTGATAGATAGATAGATACAGAGTGTGTATGTGTATGGATATAAAGGAAGGAAAGCTAGGGTTTTGTTTAAAAAAAAAATGAAAAAGTGCAAAAAAGAAAATAAAAAAAAAAAAGAGTAGAGTGAAGATTGTAGAAATGAAATAAAAGAGAGAGATGGTGATGGTGGTGGTGTTATTATGTTTTGTCAGATCTTCTATCCTCCTACTTCTGTTTACGTATTTCATGTGGCTGATTTAGTGTCTCTTGTTGCATCTCCACCGTTGGATCTATTTTTTTTTTCTTTCTAATTTATTTTTCTACTTTAAGAAATTTAATTTTAAATTATTTATATAAATAAAAATTAGAGTACATTATAAAAATAATATATCTATAAAACATTGTGTTATCGATGTGGTAACAATTTATAAAGTTATTTATGATGATATGGTTGCAGACAATAACATGTTTTGAGAAAATAAAAAAAATGAGGAAGCGCTAAATATAATGGTTGATTATTTTCAGAATGTTATTACATAAATAAAAAGATTGTATTTTAAGTTATAATTTGTAATATAAGATATGTTTATGTGTAATGTGCAAATCTTCTATGGATGTAACAACTTCTTGAACACGATATTTTAACAACCACTCCACCAATGTTATTCATCTCACATCACCTTCACCATTACTACCGCAGAATCATCACATTCTCACTACCACGGGCGCACCACCACGACAACTGCACCACCTTGCTCCACCCACCATAAATCTAAGTCTTAATCACAATCTCAATCTCAATTGCATTCTTTGATTCAATCTAATGTTAGAACGAAAAAGGATAAAGCATTGAAGTATATAATTATAGTTAGGGTTGCAATCGAGTCGAGCTTTTATCAAGCAACTCGAGCTCGGCTCGATCGAGTCGAGCTATTATCGATCCTAAGCCCGAAGTTCAAGCTCGGAATACTTATTGAGTCGAGCTCGAGCTTTATATAATCGAGTCTTTCGAGCTTTAAGTACTTTATCAAGCTTTATATTGGAAAGTATTAACCTAGTTTTAGATATTTTAACCTCAGCTCATACTCATCTTTATGGTTTATGTTAATGTTAGGATTGAGTTTAAGAATGCTAAGGTCTCTCCCTATCATACTGTCATCTTCTCCTCATTTTCACTACTAGTCTGCCACATCAGTTTTCTCTCTCCAAGAATTATCCTCTTCCTATCATACTCTCATCTTCACCTCATCATCATATCACACCAACTTTCTCTCTCTCCACTTTTTAATTATTTCCATTTTATTTTACCACAAAATCATCTAAAACTAATATTTTCATTTTATTATTTCTTATTATTTAAGCCTTTAATTAATAAAACCTTTTACTAATAAAGCTTTTTTTATAAATTAAAAAGTATAACACTAAATAAATAAATAAATAACCAAAAAAGAAGAAAAAGTGGGTTGGTCACGTGGGTGAACCAAAATAAATATTAAAAAAATTATGGGGCTCATCATCTTCTTCATATCACATATATACATACATATACCTGCAACTATATGCATATATATATATATATATATATATATGGGGGAAAAGTTATATTAGGAACCCATAAAAGGTTAGGAACATTTAGGAATTTTTTTAAAATTAAAATTAAAAGGGTATTTTAATAAAATCATTTATCATTCACTATATAATTGCTTACACATGTTCA
>JAOEHQ010016544.1:0-15247 GCA_025447715.1 Asclepias incarnata
TTTGTTATCCAACTAATGAAAATTAACAAAGTAAACAAGAATCCCTGCAATGACTGAACTAAACAAATTGTTGAAGCGTATTTAATGTTGTGAATTAACTTTATACTTTCGAGCAAATATTATTTTGTGTATTTGTGAGTCTGTGTGAGAGAGAGAGTGTATAAATTCTAACATGATGGGAATGCCTCTTGGATTCCAAAAATATACTATTTGTTACCATCTATGGGAATCCTGAATTCGCCGCTTAAACCACTTTATTGCCACTATTTGAGGGTGTTAACATAGATAGGGTTATCACTTGCAATATTACTTTGACATCCCATGAAAATTGCGAAGAATGTCAATGTGGGATGTCCCATGAAAATTGTAATGTTTCCTTTTATAGATAATACTTTGGAATTTATATATAACTAAAAAAAAACTTTCAGAAGTAACTAAACGTCAACACATGGTGATTCAATATAATAGGACCGAAAATAATAAGTAACCTTAAGGTAAGTCTATACAAGAATTTTACAAGCAGTTCCACCCTTGATCAAGGTAGTTAAAGGCGAAGGCAGACTTGAGGCAGCCTGTCAGTCTGTCCTGCTTAGGGACTAAGGTGAAAGGTGCACAAAGGCAAGGGACCATGGAAAGTAATCCAGTAAAAGGGTGCAGATAGTGTATACGACAGCATGACACAACTTGACACAGAAACAAAAATCAAAAAGATATTAGCTGTTCCCTTACCAAAAATAAAAACTATATACAAAATGAATTATAGAGAAAAGATAGCAAATAGCTGCAGCGGTAAGCTGATAATCTACAAAATCGCAGCAAGCGCATAGATAGCTAATAGCAGCGAAGAAAGATTGCAAATAGAAGTGACAATGTCACATCTATCTTCTATCGTATACTAGGTTCCATAAAATTATTGGGGTTCTATCTAAAACAAACTTGTAAACTACAATATATCAACAACAAACACAAAACCAATAGCCAACCAAAACTCACCTTGTATTCTTCTGCAAGATACTAAAGAAAAAATCTAAACTACTCTAAAAGCCAAACACTGCGGCTACAATGCCAATTCCTTAACAAAAACCTGATGCATCTACCTAGCTATATATACATATATAACCCAGAAAATGAAAACTAAGTAGCGACTACAATGACAATTCCTTAACAAAAACCTGATGCATCTACCCAGCTATATATATATATATATATATATATAACCCAGAAAATGAAAACTAAGTGCTGAACAGATGAAAACAGACACAACCTGCTGCAGAAAAGCTGAAAAAGATATAGCTTACATACTGATTGATCATTGAGCAAATAATCCATTACTTGCTCTATTGCAACCTATGATTGTGACCTATGGCAGAAATAACACACTCGGAAGTTGAAGAGAGAAGAGAGGTGTACGCGTTGCATATTCAAACATATCCAAAACCCTATTAAAAATATTCAGATAAGACTATCTAATTTCGAAAGAAAATTTTTGTCAATACCCCCACAAATACAAATAGATAATCCTAAAGAATCGTTCATCAATAATATCCATAAAAAACAATCACTTTTATCGCCTAAAAACTAACTGACAATGTTG
The DNA here is from genome assembly GCA_025447715.1 of Asclepias incarnata. Classification (NCBI taxonomy): domain Eukaryota; kingdom Viridiplantae; phylum Streptophyta; class Magnoliopsida; order Gentianales; family Apocynaceae; genus Asclepias; species Asclepias incarnata. The sequence continues at coordinate 1,595 of JAOEHQ010016544.1, forward strand.
ATCTTCTCAACGAAATCACCTGACCTGAAGTATATCAAGGCAAATTGCCTAAAATGCATCGTCTAGACACCTAGTTGAAAGCCTTTGACTACCTTGCTCTTGATTAAGTACAAGTTAACAAATTTCGCTTCATCAATTTTCGAAATCTTTAGACATATCAATAAATACCAGGTTTACATGCTACACCGTTGTATGTATTTATAGTTAGATTTTGTTGCAAACAGAACCATTGTTTATCATCTTTCATCATCTTTTATGTCCCAATAGATTCTTTAGCGAATATAACATGGGTCAAAATGGGATAACATAGATGCCGGTCAAAAATGATCAATAGAAGTGTGGGTCAAACCGTCAAAAAGGTTGCTATGTTATTTCATATGCACTTTCTGATGGTTATATAATGAACGATTTGAATTTTGTCACTAACACCTTGAATTTGGGTGTGTTAAAACCTAGAATACCTTTATTTGCAAACTTTTCAGCTGAACTTTTTGCAAATCCCTTAAAAAATTCTCTATTTTTAAGCTAATAATTCAAATTTTTTTATAGACACATAATTCACTTCCCCAATTTCTTAGTTTCTCATATGGTGTTCATTCAGATTAATGCTTTCTTATTTGTTATTGTTATGTACTTATGTAGCATATGGAATCAGTAATAACTATACATAAACGTCATGGGCTAAAACACCTCTATGAAAGAGAGCTGAAAATCAACATATATTAAATTTCTGTTTACAGGCCCACATGCTACTTATTTGATTACTCGTGTTTACTTCTTATGCCTCTGGCTAATTTAGAGGAAACTTGAACTCGTAGCAGGAGAGTAACCTTCCGAGAAATCTTGAGCAAGCATTACACATGAGAACTTCTAAGGCTTATACAGGTGAGTTTAAATAGCTCTGGAGAGACGTCGGTGCATCATTTGTGTGTACGGAGCCAACTACTTCATTTCTTGTGCACTTTAATCATGATATAACAATGTGTTTAACAATATGCTTAAACATATTATGATTATGTCACTTCAAGTTTTTCATGTTTATAAGGAATCTAATGGGTAGCAAAATGTGTAGGACTTGCTAACAATGATTTCCTGCCATGGGCTTTATGCAGAAATATCATGCTGCTATATTCCATAGTAGCAAAGGTCAATGGTTATACTTAGAGGGAACAAGATGGGCGGGTTTGGCTCATGGGTCAAATGCGTTTGGTTAGAAACGGGCCATTTAGGTAAATCTGCTGGAAAGTTTCGTTTCTACTTACTTTTTGGAAGTTGATTTGTGAATGAGAGTGGTATTGAATGTGAGCCGCTTTCGGTATTGTCACAGAGTTGCTTATGGAGTTATGCTTATGTAGTGAGACCTAAAAATTTAAAATTCAATTATCTACAAGGTATTATTTTTTGGTATTGTCAACTTCAGTTTTGGTTGCATGAGCATCCTAATTGCTCAATCAAAATCCTTTTACGGAAATACACAAAAAAAACAGCATACTTTGCACTAAAGAGTAGGTTTGGACAAAGCATCAAGTCCAGTGGCCTATTTTATACATTTACACACCCAGAAGTCCCAAGATCACTCAATCATAATGATCCTTTTGTATCTCCACTAGAACAGTGGTTAGTTTTCAGCATAAGATACGTATTTTCATAAAACTAATCATTTCGCATATAGTGGTCATGAAAGGACATACGCATGTTTCGATATGCTTTTTACAAAACATTTATCTAATAATTAGAATTAGATAATCAATGTATTAAAATATGGTAAAAGAAAGAATATCCAGATATACTTCTGCATACATTACTTTTGATGGCATTGATTGTTTAGCAGTTTCTAATTATTTAAGGAAGAAATAGATACATTAGGGTATAGAAGTAGATTAACTAGACCTTTTGATAATCAATTAATCATATATATCGCAGGCAGTGTGAAACTAACTTTTCAAACCGATTTTACATGAGAAGATAACAAATATGGTAAAACATGAAATTAAAGTTAAATACCTGAATATAAGGATAAGTGTTAGCAGCCGCCTTGTCACCAATAAGCATCGAATCACATTGAGACGAATTCTTAGCATTTTCAGCTCGTGACTGAACCTGAACAAGACCTCTATAACAATTCCTTGAATTTCCAGCCGAAATCCCCTTTGAAATAATCCTACTCTTTGTATTCTTACCCTTATGAATCATCTTTGTACCCGTATCCGCCTGTTGATAATTATTAGTCAAAGCAACAGAATAAAACTCACCAACAGAATCATCACCCTCCAAAACAACACTCGGATACTTCCAAGTAATCGCAGACCCTGTCTCCACCTGGGTCCAAGAAATCTTGGATTTTCTCCCAGCACAAAGACCCCGTTTCGTCACAAAATTAAAAATCCCCCCTAACCCATTCTCATCACCAGCATACCAATTCTGCACAGTCGAGTACTTAATCTCAGCCTCCTCGTTACAATAAAGTTCCACAACAGCAGCATGAAGCTGATTCGTGTCATAAGAAGGCGCAGTACACCCTTCCAAATACTCAACAAAACTTCTATCTTCTGCTACAATAAGCGTACGCTCAAACTGACCCGTTTCCATCGCATTTATCCTAAAATACGTTGAAATTTGCATAGGGCATTTCGTGTCCTTAGGTATATACACAAAAGATCCATCACTAAACACAGCTGAATTCAAAGCAGCATAATAATTATCATCACTCGCAACAACTTTCCCTAAATACTTCTTAACTAAATCCGGATACTCCCTAATAGCTTCGGAAATAGAACAAAAAATAACCCCGGATTTCTCTAAAGTTTTCCTATGAGTAGTTGCAATAGAAACACTATCAAGAACAGCATCTACAGCAACATTAGCCAATCTTTTCTTTTCATTTAAAGGAATCCCCAACTTATCGAAATACTTAATAAGCTCAGGATCAGCTTCATCAAGACTATTTAAAGTCGGTTTCTTTTTCGGTTCGGAATAATAACAAATATTCTGAAAGTCAATCTTGGGATAATTATTATCAGACCAATTAGGCTCAGTCATTTGACAAAACTTATGATAAGCGTTAAGCCTAAATTCAAGCATCCAATCAGGCTCCTTTTTTCTTGAAGAAATCAACCTAACAGTTTCTTCAGATAAGCCTTTAGGGATTGTGAAAGAATCAATTTCTTGATTAAATCCCCATTTATAATCTCTTTTAAGGAATTTCTGAAGTGGGTCATCATTATTATTATTATTATTAGTATCAATAACAACTGATGATGATGATGATGGATTTGAATTACCTTCAAGTGTCGTTTTGGCTTGAGCTTTGAGCTTCAAGAATCTGGGATTATTGGGGTTTGATTTGAATGAAAAATCAAATTTTGATGAGGACCCTTTTGAGATTTTGGGGGTTTCTGAAATGGGTTGTGAAGAAAAGCTTGAAAAGACACCATTTGTGATGAGGGAAGCCATGGATTTTTTGTTCAAGAAAACCTGAAAAAAGAGAGTTAAAAACTAAGATGATGAAGATGATTTCTGAGTGTTTTTGTATTTTATGTGGTGGATGTAAAAGCTGTGGTTTTTCTATTCGTATGTCAGCCACGAGCCTGTTTAGAGGGCTATTAGACTAATGGGAGTGGGAAAGCCCCCATAGGGGCATTTCGCGTCATGTGGCGGATGAGATGGCAAGGAGCTTTCCCAATGAATGGTGGGAGTGGGGGAACGAAGCAACAGTACCGTCCATTTTGTACGTTTCCTTCCAATTTCATCAGCCACATGCACCGTTACGAATGGAACGTAGCTCGCACCCCAAGGCTGTGGCACGCCCTTGGGGGTGGTACTTCGGGGCATGATCTAACGTGAAGGGGCGTGATGGAAGAAAAAGGGATGGGGCACGCCCCCCATTCCCTTCGGTCTAAGGGGTACAAAAGTTATTACTCAACTTAAATAAGAAATAAAAAGAGTTAATGAAGTTTTAATCATTTAAGTTTGACTTGTTAATCGTTTTAAACATTTAACTTTATTTTGTAATATTTTTATCCAAACCTTTTGTTATCTTAGGGTGGAGGGAGCACCCTCCATCCCATCTCTCATTTCTCACTTTCTCTCCTTTTTATATCATCCATTTGTTCTCATCTCATTTCATAAGAAATGGTCATCTTTCTCTATCTCGATCTCTTACCCCTTTTCTAATTTTAAAAAAAAATAAAATAAATAAAGCATGTGAGAAAGAAACTTGTGAGATAGATTCGTTTACCACCATCACTGATTTCATCTCATTTTTTGCATCTTTCTCCATCTCACATGGGGGAGGGGTGTAGCAAATTGTACCGTGTGGTACCCCATCTCGCACCATTCCCTTCACTCTTAATATTTTCATCCTAGACTATTATTGACTTAATGGTTTAATTAGCCATTTTTTAAACCTGCAACCGGGTTGACCATTAATGTTGTTTTTTAAAAGTTATGTTTTTAGATAATATTTTAATCACGTAACTTTAACTAAATAATCATTTTATATATTTAGCCTTTCTTTTGGCAATATTATCATGCATTTTTCATTATCAACACATCAATGTCAATATATAAATCAAAACTCTCGAATTCGCATCTTCAATGACAAGTGACAACTATAAACAATAAACTAGATTTATGTAAAACTCAATAAAAATTGTCTGCCTAACCCAAAACGTTTCTTAGAAAAACATTGTAAGCAAAGTGCAAAACTATGGAAGTGAACTTAATAGAGAAACAGAGGTTTTTAGCCCAACGTAAACCAACAGGTTTTTAGCCCAACGTTATAAGTTGTAGTTTGTAGTTATTATGGTTGGAGATTTTAATCTAGGGATAAAAACCTCAAATGCCAATGTATTTTCTTTTTTATATGCGGTTGCACCATAAACTTTTTTATTGGCATGCATGCACAAGGAACTTTCAAATTTTGTAAAAACATCCTAAATAGAACTCTTTAGAAAAAGTCTCTCTTTCCTTTGACTTTCAAACAGACTGAAGTCGATTTGTTTGCAACCATGCACTTTCTCCTGCTCCAGGGCGGATAGTACTTGGTTGACCTGTAACAACCGGTTAAAAGTATTTTTCTTTTATTTAATTGATGATATGGATATTAAAAGGAAATATTATTTTACCTATAAATAAATGATAACCCACCAATCAACACTCATATCCAAACCAACACCCTTTCAAATCAAAGCTATTTCTCATTTGTTTTGTTTTTTTTTTAACAAATGAATTTTGGGCTTGGTGGTTTTTGTTTCTTAGGAGGTGTTTGGCCTAGCTTTTTAACTTTTGTTTATGCTTCCAAAAGAAAAGCAACTTATTGCTTATGTTACATAAGTTTAAAAATTATTTTTGTGTTTTTAAATTGACTTTTGTTGCTTATAAAGCTTTTGAAGAAAATCCCTTTAATATTACAATAGAAGCTTTGAAAAGCTTCCTAAGATTAGCTTCTCAAAAAGAGTTTATATAAGATTAAAAGCTCACCCAAACACTTAAACTAGTTTCTTAAAGACAAAATAAGCTTAAAAGCAACCCAAAAAAGCTAAAACAAACACCCCCTTAAACCAAGAAATGTATCCATATGTGGTGAACCCCATGATTAGAGGAATCGGGGTTAGGGAACCAGGATTTATGATGTGTGAAATTTGGATCTAAAATTTATTGTTTGGATACGAAATTTGTTGTATGAATCTTCGTGTAATATAATAAAACTTAAATGAAATTGGTTTTTGTTTAATTAATTTGTTTTCTATTATTGTTTTCTTTGTTTAAATTGTGTTATTGTTATTAAATTGATTTGACATATGGGCCGATGTTAAGGGAGGGGGGAGGTTGTGGTAGTGGTCGATAGTGTGGTGATGGTGACCGGAGATGGGTTAGGGGTCGGTGGTTGATGGTGATGGTTGGTGGAATGTGGTGGTGGTGACCAGTTATTGGTGGATTGTCCTGGTGGAGGCTGGTGATTGATGGAATGTGGTGGTGATGGCGGCTATTGATTGGTGGAATGCGGAGGTGATGGCTGTGGTGACTGGTGGAAATGTTGTGGTGATTGGTCGAAGTATAGTGTTTCAACAGTAACAAAAAGTACCAATAATATTTCGACACACGACAATGACTTTTTTGCAATAGCTACGACCGGGTCATCAAGTCACCGAAGTACTATCTATGTATAAAATTTGAAAGTTCGTTAGGTAAACACATCAATAAAAAAGTTTGTGATACAACCGTCTACAAAAGAAAAAAATACGTTGACATTCCAAATCTTTACCTTTTAATGTAATGGTAACTCAAATTTTCACTTTATTAGTTTTTTTAAACTGAAAAAAATAAATTAAAAACACACCTAATAAACTGAAAATCTGAAGTATAACATGATTATTAGTTAGTTCGACCGTCTCAAAAAAGAAGTATAACATGATTATAAATAGATCATTACACGAATAGCATATTTTACAATTTTTTCGACAATAATGTGAAGGTGACAAAATAGATCATTACAAAATGATGTAGAAAAATAACACGACTAAAATGTTACCCTAACAAAATGGTTAGGTTAGAAAGTTTTGTGGTATGCTTGATTTATTCTTGTAAACCTTTTTTGAATCCGTATAGAGCATAAATCTTAAAATGAATGTAGGTTTTCCTTTTTTATTATGATTGTTTTCATAAACCTTGTATATGTCGTTTTCTAAATATGCTATACTCTTAATTACGAGGAATAATACTAATAAGCAGAGAATATGCATTTTATTGGTGTTCGTTCATGCACTTGAGCATGAAAGGCTCACAAAACAGCTCATACTAGTATTGTTGACTAAATGAAAATGGTCCCAAAAGTTGCTTTGAAAACACCATATACAAGTTTGAATTGTCTATCTTCATGAGAGGTGATTTTACGCAACTATTTTTACCGTACACATGCATCACATACATAGTTGTACGTTGTATTGTATATATACTGCTTAAATCGAGTCATATCAACAATAAGAACATATGCAAATGGGATTGGTGGCCAATTGTTAAACTATTTAACCTTGAGGTATTCCACCCGGGTTTGAGTCTCACTCCTCACATTTATGAGGGTGGATTATTTGGGGTTTTTCGGAAGTTCTAAATTACATCCTAGACATTCGTGTAGTTTAGGACTAGGAGTAGGATAGTTTGTGATTCTTAAAAAAAAATCATCATATTATAAAAATAAAATAACATTAAATTATAAAAATACAAACAATAAAAATGACAACGGTTAAAAACTTAAATGTATAAATTACAATCAGAGTAGGTTTTACCATTTTTTACAAATAATAATAATAATGAAAAAACCGGTTTTTTTAACGAGTTGTTTTGACAAAAATACATGTATTGTATTACCAACGTTCCACCTTATTTGGAGGTAGAAAACGATCAAACGTTGAGTTTAGTATATCTTCATAGCCCTCAAAAGGGTAAAGTAGAATTGTAACATAACCTCAATAAATGTACCGATACGATGTCCAATAATATATATAGATTGAAAACAAGTTTGAACTACTACTCTTCTGTCGACTTTCAACTTTGTACACAAGTGATGTATGCTTATTCTCAAATCTCAATTATTGAAATGACAAAATAAATGTGATATATATAATTTTGACATTTATTTACATTATTATGTATTTTGGCGTATGTGATTGAAACGTTTATCCACCACCCATTGGCACAAATGATTGGAAGTAGTATTAAATGTGACACATACAAATGGAATGGAGTCTTTCTTTTTCTTGGCGAGCATGCGAATATGACAAGGATATATCCCTATGCTTTGGGCCTAGGGGGGGCCTTTATATATCTAGCCGACGTAAAAGTATAGAACCATCTCCAATAATTATTTTATGCATGAAAATATGTATCCAATTTTTTAGGTCATTTCATATTTATATTTTATTTAAGTCTTCTTTTAGATAAGCATATATTTCTTAATTATATATATTTGTTTTTTTTTTATTATTGATAAACTTTTATAAAAGATTTATCCTATTCACAACTCGCAAAGTTTTTATACTCTTGTTGTAATATGCATATATTTAAAACTAATAACACTTGTATTATTTAAAAATTTTATTTATTGATACTGCATTTTAGTGATATTATTATGAACTCACTTCTTCTCAAGGTTTGTTTATAGTTAGAGCCGTTGATCGATGAGGTTGTGCAATCAATCATGGCCTCTAAAATTTTATATCTTTCCATATATGTATATATTATAATAAAATTAAATAACTTAAGAAAATTAAGTCAGATCCATACATAACTTTTGACATTATCATTGAGTTTAGGCCGTTAACATATTTATTTTAGGCTATTATTTCGATACAATGCCTCCAAAATTTTGGACAATTGGACCCTGTTTATAGTTTCATGTAAATATGTAATGTCCTGCTTTACTTTAAAAAATGGAGTAGGATAAAGATAGGGGATGCACTAGTGCAATAGTGCATGGGGATCAAGTACGTGCTACATAGATTATATTCTTTTATTTATAAAAAAAGAAATTTGATTTGTAAATAAGTTTAGTAATGATATATATTGTAAAGAAAAAGTAAAGGCCGTAGAATAAAAGAGAAATTTAATATTACTGTGAAATAAAATAAAAAAGGAGAGTGGAAAATTAGGATTGATTAAAAAAAGGATTTTGCTAACTATAGCCTCTAATGCTACAGTTAAGCTTTTTATTTTAAAAATATTCTTTATTTAATGATCTAAACATTAACTTTATAAAGAATCTCCATTCATCTAATTATGGTTATTTATTAATAACTCAATATTTTTCTTTTTAGTTTATACATTTTTATTCATCTAATTATGGTTGTCCAAAAAAAAATTGTACTATTTATATAAAAAGTCCACCTTTGAATTTTATGATAAAAGTATAATTATTTTATGCACGTTAATGACAACGATCCAAAAATATGAAAATGCTAACTAGAGCCCTAAGTTCTGCCGTTAGCGTGCATAAAAAAATTGTATCCTCGTATAAAAAGCTCACCCCCTGAATTTTATGATAAAAATGCAACTATATTATGCACGTTATTATCAATACCCAAAAAATAATTTGAGCTATTAATAAACTACCATAATGAAAATAAATAAAGATACTAACTAAAATTAATGTTGAATCATTAATTAGAGAATATTTTCAAAATGGAAAGCTTGATTATAACCTTGGGGGCTATAGTTAGCAAAACCCTAAAAAAAATGGGTTTGAGTTCATGAGAATGATTTTTATTCCCTATTTTAAACCTCAATTAGCTAAACCAATTAAGGACTATTGAAAGTAGTTCACCGGGTGAGTGTTTTTTTTTTAATCCTTTTACTTTCAAGTGTATTCTTGGATGTTTCGAAACTAAATAACAAAAACTACTCACTAGATTTGTCAATTTATATATGTACAATTTAACCGATGTAACTTTATTCTAAACTTTTTCATTACTTTTTCATTGCTAGTAGATGCCCAGGACTCCCAGGAGCAATGAAAAAACGTGAATACATTTATTAGATGAGCCAAAATCATTATATGACATATCTATCTTTTGGAGGGGCCAAAATCATCATATCTATTTTTTGGAGGGATTAGGTCATAAGTTTAGTGAAGTTACATAGTCTTCAAATTTTACGTTATATTACTCTCAAGTTATGTCTATACCCAAGAGACTATGTTTATAGTGATAAACTTATTAACATTTTTGATTAATTTATCAAAATGTATTATTTTTAAAATAGCATGTATAAGTTAGTAATGCATATATGTGGGATATTGTTACACCCATTTTATAATTATAGAGTCCTTCATTTGATTCACGACACTAGACTCACAACATCATGACACTTAAAACCATATGTTATATATCCTATTTATCTTTTCAATTAGTATATAGTCGACCTATGGCTCATATGCGTCTCAAAAGACTAAAAATTCAAGTTCAAAGATCAAGTGCGTCGCATGAGGCCCAATTTTTTATTTTTCTGGCTTCGGCACCACATATGCGTCGCAAATGACCTTGGTGCGTCGCACCTAGAAGGTCTGGCAGACCAGCAAAATGTTACAACATCGTATTTTGTTGATTGTTTTAAACATTTTTAAACTCAATAAACCTATACATATCCTAGATATTTGGGTTTAATTTTCAACCCAATAATTCGTTTTCACCAAACCCCGACCATTTTCTACTTACGAGTCCGCAAAGTAAGTCCGAGAGTCATTTTTAACACTTTTCGCAAAACTTACATACAAATACAAATGGGTTATTAATCCAAACTCTTTCAAATTTCATTTGGAGTTTTTTACACAATCTAAATATTTTGTTGAAAAAAATATATTAAAAGACACGACCGCATGAAAAATTAGAAGTATGAGTCTGGAAAATTTGTGAGTTGGTCAAAATATCTATCCGGGATCTCACAATTAAAGTCACATTTAACATTCATTATATTCAAATATCAAAAAATTGTGAGTTTGAACGCCATTAAGGCAATAAACGTATAATCGGTTTCTAAAACACATCCAAATACGTACCTCAAAAGTTTAGGTAATGTATATGTATAATAATAGACAAAAGACATGACAACATGAAGACATGTGATATTGTGTGTTCCAACTTCACCGATGAGAATGAATTGAAAAATAACAAGCGGATTACTATAGGGAATTATTGTTAAGGATATGATTGCAAGTTGTGAGGTTACTAAGATTAGGAATCTTGCCCAATTATTGTTGAAAAGGATGTACGTGGTATTAATTTTGAATTATGATTGTGGCTGTGGATTAGTATAATCATTGAGCCATATAAGAAGTATTCGAGTAGGTATGAGTTATTAGGCCGTTCCCTAAGGGCTTGGCGTGTGCTCAGCATTTGCTCGGCGTGCTCTCCATGATAGGCACGAGCCCGGCGTAAGTGTCGTCGTGTCTTCACTCGGCGTTTTCACGAAAGAGTTGGACAAGAACAATGGGCACCATGCGTACGTGTATGTGTCTATGTTTTATGGGGGTTTTTTATTTAAGGATGAGGATAGAGAGTGTATGTGTGCGTGGGTTTATAATATTTTAATTGGGAATTAGGTGAAGATGAGGGTATGATAGAGAGATGGGTGTTCTTGGGTGTGTCTTGGAGAGAGAAAACTGATGTGACAGTGAGGATGAGGGGAAAATGAGGGCATGATAGTAAGAGCCTTATTAGAGCGAAAAATATATAGAGATGACGTATGTTCAAATTTATTACAACTTTTGAGTAATACAAGGTTTAATTTATCTGCTTTCCGTCGGGATAATTGATAAATACAAAACAAAAAGATAAAACGTTCAAATATAAAATCGAAAATAATTTTATGAGTCAAAATAAAAAAGTTTAGAAAAGATATTACCGAAAATTAGAAGAGTCAAAGGACAAATAAAAAATTAATTTAAGATTAAAACTCTACATAGAAACAAAGAGTAAAAGTAAGTAAGTATCATTCAATATCATCTTCTACGGATTATGGGTCTCAATACCATCTACGACGATGTATGGAGGGGGAAGGGTTAGATGTAGACAATCTTACCCCTATCTAAAGTAAAAAGGTTGCTTCCAGATTTTACCTAAAATAGAAAAAGACCTCCGGTACAAGAAGTAAGGATTAAACTTTTAACATCTGTCTTCAAAAACAATGGTGTTAACCACTTGATACAGGTATTGCTGGTTAGAAACAAAGAGTAAGAGATAAAATGAAAATTTATGTAATAAGGTTAAATTGGAAGTTTGACTATAAGACCCACTTAACCTTCAATAATTGATAGTATTATGAAAATATATTTGAAATTAGTATTGGTATTTTATTAAGTTCGAAAAAAAGTATTAGTATTTTATGGTCCACATCAAGCCCAATGCGATAAGCTTATAGCTTTTACAACAAACACCACGATCAACTTAATGAAATAGAATTATATTAGTACCATTTTTTTTTATGAATGTATCATAACTGTGTATAAAATACAGTTAGCTATAAAATTTGTATATTATGATAGATTCATTAAAAATAGTAGTATAAATATTGTCTCCTATAATGAAAATTCTTATTAGACAGTAAATCATATTTTCTGTCAAATTCCATCGAAAAAGAAATACACGCTTTTTAAAAAATATTGGTTATATGGTTATACTTCCATACCCCGTTATAATAAATAATCAAACGACATGTTTTTACATATACTCAACTTCAATTCTAGAGAAAACCTATTTTTTTGGGAAAACTCATATCTCCATTATTGGGAACATTTTGATCACACCAAAATTTAAACCTAAGATCTCAAGGTCTCAAGTTTCTCCAAATACCAATCCATCTATTGATGGTTAAATCAACGATATGCTTGAGACGTACGACATATCTATAATCTATAAAATACTTTATATGCGAAATTACCATTCTACCATTAATGAATTAATATACACCATCGGTGCTTTATCTTCTAAAATATCTCCACTACCACTTTTACATCAATTACCTACACCACTCAATGCCGCCGCCACCACCAACAGTCGCCGCCACCAATCGTCGCTATCACCACCAGTCACCGCCAGTACAACGCCGCCGTCACTGCCGCCGCATTTGCGTGGGTACGTTTTAGTATAAATCAAAATAAATGCATTTTTTGGCATTATGACTTCTCAATTCTGCTTGAAACTATAATGAACGATTTTTGGCAACTTACAATTAAAAGTTATAAATAAATTAAAATGTTCATTATCACATTCTCACACGAATCACTATCAAGGCATATTTAAGATTTAGATCAATCTTACGGAAAAAAAAAATGGGGGTATAAAGATCGCTGTTTATGTTATACGGAAAAAGTTGATTCTTCGAACTTGATATATGCGGTTTAATCGGTATTCTCGTGGCCATTTTTAAAACTATTTACCGACCCGATGAAGTTGGAACCCAAAGCAATACAATTAGTCCACCACAGAGGTAGGCTATCAATATTATGAAAACTTAATGTTAATTTTAGAATTATTTGTTTAGTAAAGCCAGAATTTTAAGTCATACCAACCAAATTTTCAGGCTACTTAAGTAATTAAGTAGTATCCATTTATTTATAGTTTATGGAGTTAATTGCAAGATTGGTCCCTATGGTTTGTTCATTTTAGCAACAGGGGTTCCTTTTCAAGTTCACTAGCAATAGGGGTCCCTAAATCAAGAATTTTTTGCATCCTTGGTCCAAATTTAACGATTCGTTAGTGAGGGTCGTCAAGTCCCCATGTGCCCCTCACATGAGGGGTAAAATCATATTTTTTCATATGAAAAGGAGCATTTTTGTAGTTAGTTATAAAACATAAGAAAATTAAAAATACAACCCCACCACCATCCAAATCTGCTTCTCTCTCCTTTAAGACATTATCTTCTTCCAAACTTATATCAAATTCATCCAAATCTTAAACCTTATTACTCGTAAAATGGAATCATGATTTAAAGCTATATCAAAAACTTTATTAACCTCAAACCTTCTGTGATGATACATATATACATACACACGTCCGAAATAAACAACTTCCTTTTGATATAATATATATATATATATATATATATACATACACACATGTATACATACCATTTCCTTTTCTTGTCAAAACACACACACAACAT
>JAOEHQ010016555.1:0-15246 GCA_025447715.1 Asclepias incarnata
CCCGTACCGAATCACAGTTTCCGGCGATGGTGGTGGTGGTGGGGTGGTGGGGAAGAAGGCTGGTGGTGGTGGTGGTGGTGAGCTGCTGTAAAAAAAAATATAAAAAAAAAAAAAGACAAAGCATTCGCACACTTCGCACTTTAAGAGCCTTCGCACAGTAACCTTATATATATATATATGTATATATATATATATACATGTATATATATATGTATGTATATATATATATATACATATATATATATATATATATATATGTATATATATATATAAAAATGTTATCTTTTTAATTAAAATCCGTCATAAATTGGAAAGTTATGAAGCTTATAATCCATCTCGTAAATATCTTATAATGATTACTTATGTGCAAGTCTTGAATACTCGTATAATATTCCCAAAAAAGAAATATGTTGAATAGTAGTACTAAATGGCTCATATAATCGTGTCAAACCTCACAGAAGTGTGGCTCATTTATGCTTATTAAGTTGATGGCTTGAGCCATCATGTATCAGGGCGTTGTTAATTTTACGAATGAGCTGACTTACTATGTGTAATGGTCACTAATCTCTTTACGAACTTATGGCATACTTATGTTTTAGTAAATCAATGAGAATACGAACTTTGAAAGAAAAAAAAAAGAGAGAGAGAGAACCTTTTATGTGTCGAGTGTCGAATCATAAACTTAACCATAATTCTGCACAAAGGGGAGTAGTGGTTGGATCCTTTGAAACGTCAACAAAAATCTACTCGATACTAAATTGTTCAAAAAGTTAAAAATTTTAACCGGAGCATTCAGATGCAGTTTTAAACTGGTCTGGAATAACTTACCAGTATCATTGGCATTACTGAATCTTTTCCATTGGGCAAAATAAGTCATTAATCACAAGTTCACAACAGAGTAAAATGAAAAGAAAGTACCAAATTAGTTGGCATACTGCATATAACTGACATCAGTGAGAATGTGAGACTGATGAATTTCCTTTTCATTCATTTAAAATTGTGTTATAGATCAAAGCCACCAACTCATTAAAACGAGACAATTATCCATCGCTAAATACACAAGAGGATATGACATTACTCCTACACCCAGAACATTTACAAACTGCCAACTAAACGACTTGCATTCATCCAAAGAAATCAAGATGTGTGTTTAAAGGAATCAGGACTATGCATTGGTTTAAACAATTATATGTCAGGAAACCTGATTTGGACTTGTTTTAACACTTTATTGTCCCAATATTCCACCAAGCTTTCAAAAACAAAATAGTTTGCACATCTTATATTTTCTGTATCTGAATTCTATCATAAAAAAAATACCAACATACTCCGTACTTGTTATCTTGGTATCATCACATTCATGCAATATAAATCATATCAACAACTGTCGTTTTTCGTGTAGACAAATTAATATGAAAGATGCAGGGGATGCCAAGAACTAACAACTATAATACACAAAAGAGAACCCACAAAGCCAGTGAAATCTTGTACACCCAAACCATTGGGTTGCTTGGTACCACACGATTCAAGCACACAAACTATAAAAATTTTGTTACAAAATAGTGAACACTCTTCAACTAATTTAAAAAACGGTGCTACAAACACCTCAAGGCAAACAATGCCTAAATAGAATCACATGGAACTGGGGTTGGATGAGTGGTGACAATATAAAATCATACACAACTGGGGTCAGGTCACAACTAGAACACCCACGGCCTTTGAGGACTTTTATGTATGTAAAACCAAAAGCTTTACGAATTACTTTGAAAACAGCAGTACAAACCTCAAGACAAAGAATGTGTGAATGAAATTCCTGTGCACAAAGTTGCTTATCTTTCTTGAGTTAGTAGGATTAGTCAAGCCAACGAGTTATCCCATCATCATCTCCTACAGTTGCTAAAATGTCCACCCGTACATCTAAAACAGCCTGCAGATTATGTTAAGAAAGATGTAATAAACTGAGTGGAAAGAAAATTGATGAAAATCAAACAGAAGCCGATCTTCATTTGATACAGCAAGAGAGAACTGAATGACTTAAAAAAAAAATTGAGAACTGAATAAGTATCGGAATTTCATTTATATGATTTTAATCCTCATTCAATTCAAACAGTCAACATGCATTTTCACTTGTATACCAAGTATTCTATATAAACACCAACTACGTCAATGTTGAAAGCATCAAGATTTAGTATCAATTTTAAGTACGTGACATAAGGCACACACAAGGCCAATAAAAACGATGAGCAGTTACAACCAATTATAGCAACAGCTAATTTATTGTACAGTAATACTTTAGAGAAAAAAGTACTTACAGTAGGATTTCTACAGTTAATCAGTCTACATTCTTCTAAAGAGCCTTCGAACGTCCAGCTCTCCCAGACATCAAAACTATGACTAGCAAATACAAATTCCATTCTTCTATTTATCTGCATAGTTGACATAAACTTATATCTTCAGTTAATTTGTGAATTCATTTATGTTAATTCAGAAATCTCGTCATGGCACAGTTAAACTAAGATCAGGATCAGACACCCAAGTCATGCATTCACTCCCCAACCCAAGCTAATTTCAAAGTGAATTTAAATAGCACCAGCTCAAGCAACGCCAAAAATATTCAAGAGGTCCTTTTTGCTCCTTTTCATATATTAGTAATTATTTAGTTATTTAAAAAAAATAGTTATATAATATCTGTGAGATTCCAAGCATTCATAGTTCTCTTGGTTGAAACATAAGACAGAGCATCTGGTTTGCAAAGCACATGAATTACTAGTAAATTGATTAAATGATACAATAATACCTAACAATAAGTATTATTATGAGTGAATGAAGCTCGAATTTGTTTCTTGTTTACTTAATAGAATGTTTTTAAAACCCTGTAAAAACACAACTTGCTCCTATATATCATATATGTCGATCTTATTAACATAACTTAAAGAGAAAACATACCTGCAACAACTTGCCACCAGCAGTGAAAGATCTTAAACCAATCGTGTCCTGAAGAAATCACATAAAAACAAGAGAATCAGTTAAAACAGAAAGAAACCTAGTAGGGGTGTCCAAAACCCAGTCTGGACCAACAAAACCAAAGAAACGGCCTGAGACTGGACCAGTACTGATACAGGTACCCAGTTGTAGATTTTCTAAAAGCACGGTTTCAATTTTGTTCTTTGTTCCAAGTTTTCTCAAACTATTCATTTCAAGAATAGAATCTAACCAGACTTTTTCTTCTCAAACTTGAAATGACAACGTTTTAGACTTGTATTGTTTCATATTCATAGTTTATCACCAATTTATTAGGTTCAAGGTCCGGTTTGGAACCAAAACTGGTTAAAATTGATTTTGTTTACGACTTCATGATTTATCTTTTTCAATTCGGTCCAGGGTTCTGACCAGGTGGACACACCTAAAACCTACAGAACAATTACACCCATGCAGCTGACAAACCTTGCTTCTGAAAACAACAAGAAATTGTGCAGCTGGATCTCTTTTTGTCACATTTGACATCGTGTCTAGGAACCACCCACCACCTTGAGCTCTCTGCCTAGAAACATGAAGTGCAGATCGATCTCGTGCTTGCAAAGAGATAACACAGCCATCCTTTAGCAGCTCAAGAGACTTTTTACCACTAGTGCTAGATTTCAGATATTTAACCGACGAATCTTGTAGTGATCCAACGGGTATTCTTTTACTTCTTGAATCATCAGGGGATGCAAAATGTGAGCTCGAACTCAACACTTGGTCTGTGCCACTCATGGCAGTATCATCTTCTTTGGGTGGCATACTCTCTTTATCACCAATTTTATGCATCGACTTTTGACGAGAATGTTTCTTTTTAGCTTTTTTACTTGATCTGCTGCGTTTAACTTCAGACTGAGGAGAAGTAGCCTGTGATAATGATTCGTGAGGTTGGCTGGGAGACGCAATTGATTGTGTAATATCTTTTTTCACAGAGCTCTCGTATGATACATGAATATCATCTGCTAACTGCTGAGTAGTAGAGGATCGCAGTGCACTGTGTTTCTCTTGCTTATCACTTTGTTCATCCTCGTAAAGTGTTGCGCTTTCTTCTTCATCGTTGTCGGAAATGGCATCACATGGAATGACATCATCCAAGAAAAATGTCTGCAATATTGAAGCGGCTTTTTCCCGAATATCCAACCACGCTTCCTCACTATAATCTGCGGAGCGGGGAAGGATTAGAACGTTGGGCATCTCTCGTACCTGAAAAGAGTTCATATTCAGAAATTCAACATCAACCAAAAACTAGTCTCCTGGTACTACAGGTGCAACTTCAACTCATTTACTTATGAATGGTTCAAGTCAGATTACATATAATCTCTACCGGGTCATACAAATATAAAATTAGATTATTAAAAAAATCCCATAAACTTTACAACCATAATTGACACACTAGTTAACTATTAAAAAGAAAGAAAACATGAGACAAAGTGTTTCAGGTCAGCCCAAAAATACCAGCTTAAACCTGTTATCCAAGCCAGACACCCGCCCATTTTGCCACCTCAAGCTAGTACTCATGATATGCAAATAATCTATCATCCAAATAATCATATCTAATATCAAAGTACTAGACACAATGTAAAGATACAAATCCTAAAACGACGAAACCAAGTTCCCGACTCGTTATTCCGGTTGCATATTGAAACCTCAATTCAGCAAGTCTTGAATCATATGCACATGATATTTGGTTGACGATTCAATAACTATTATAAAAGTAGGGAGCAATTGTGGACACACACTTCCAATAGGAAGGAACATAGGATTACATGGGCAATATCGGGAAATAACCCTGGGGAATTACTTTGAGTCCCACTTTGTTGTTTTAACTTTCAAAGCCTTGCTTAAGACAATGTGTATGCTATTTGATTTACGTAAATGACAAAGCCTTCTACTCTTGTCTAGACAACCGAAATTGTTTTGAACAATGTAAATAGGAATCGGCAATGGAATGGTACAAATTGTATCATTGTGTGGACATAATTGGTCATATCAATACGTGTGCATGCAGCTCAAGAAATATGCAGACGAACTAAACAAGTTATAGTTAGAATCTCATAATACCACCAATGTGTATCTATATTAATTTTATGTAAAGTATAAAAAACTAAAAACATTCTTGATAAGATTGGTAAATAACAAGTATCAACACATCCAGTGACAACTTCTATGATTTATCACACCCTATGGGTATTCATCTTACCCATGCTTCCATCCACTGAGGCCCTTCAGCACCATCCAAAGCGCATCCTGCTAGTGTGCCATCAATCAAAAGCTTTTTTACCGCACAGTCATCCATTAACTGGCTGCTACCAGTATTTACCAGAAAAGCCCCTGTATAAGCAAAACTCGTCTAGTTGGTTCATACAATAGACATCCCCATATCCGTATACGCAATATATGAATATAAATATATATTAACAAACAAGCAAATTCTACCTTGTTTGACATTCTGCAAGCATTCAGAATTTAAGATTTGTAATGTATCATTTGTTAAGGAACAATGAAGTGAGATGAGATCACTTGCAGCAAGTAAATCGTTTAGAGTGTCCATTCTCCTAGCAGCAGGAGGAAACCTGATTAATCTTTTCCCATTTTCCTGGAAAATATGAAAATATACAATGAAAAAGAAGAAACTCTACAAATAAAATGACAACAAATGTAGGAGTTCATAGCCTAAAAAGCTGGAAAGACTATTCTCCAGCCAGTACATCATTTACATACACACAAACTGAATCATGGAACTCCTGCTAGTATCCATAACCTTGATATTCTCTTTCTTTACAGCAACTGCAACGAATAGCCTGTCAACATTAAAGGACAATTCTCCATACCCCCCCCCCCCCTTTCTCTTCTTCTTTCTTCTTTCCCCCTTCCCATGATAGGTTTTTTTGTGTGGGGGGGATACAACTTTGCCGTTAAAACCTGATACTTTCAGACTCAAAGTTAAAATGTTTTCCACTCGGAAATTGGAGTCCACTCTAAAGATAAACTTTGATCACCCCCAAAGTAAGAGTTTCATTTAGTTATAGCTAAGTTTGGTTTATGATGTTTTAAACAAACAAACATAGATACTTTGTATGGACGTATATCTGTAGGATTGTTGGAGTACGGCACTACGCTGATGTATTAGATATCTACCCCACATATTACTATCTAACAGCTACATGTTAAACACCCACCCTCATATTTTAAGATACGTCAAACACTCCTGTCACTAAATCAGACATTCATACAGTCAAGTGTGAATATATAACATAGTTTCTACATTACTCTTGAGCCATACTGCAATGTCTGATATCGACAAAACCATATAATCCAGACCACAACACGATCTTTGATCATTGTATGTTTAGTCCAACAAGGTAAATTAACCTATGCAACTTTGAGAACTCAGCATAAACAAAAAACAAACAGAAATTCCACAATGAAAGGCCCTTCAACATAAACTCAAGAACAACACTAACCCTTAAGAAAGATATCTATCAATCCTACTGATACGATTCCAGTTAAAGAAGCCCACATAGGGCAGCTGGGTTATGTTTTTGGGTCAAACCTGGATCCAATTGGTCAAGAAGTCAGCAATAAAGAGTGGGGAGCAGTTACTCTGCCCATAATTAGCAAGAAGATGAAGGAATGAAGAGCTGTTCGTATGCCTACTTTCTGGAGCAGTTTCTACATGTCATTGGTTATAAAAGCAGACCTTTTACTTTCATATTTCTCATTCTAGTTTTCATTATCAAAGTATTGTGTAATTGGAAACCTTGCCCCTCTCGAATCGGGCCATTTATCTCAGTTTAAATAAAAGTTTCCTGCTTGAATCTTTGATCCTATCATCTACCTAAGTTTTGCAACCATATGCCAATCATCATTCAACCCTTCCTATTGTAATTAAACAACTACTAAACAAATTATAAAGAAATTAACAACGGATAGGTAACTCGAATAACTTGGTGGCAGCATAGTCATACTTCCAGAACCACTAAATCTAGTTAAACATATCTACCAAACAGTAACACTACCCTTACAGGAGGTCAAATATGATCATTTATTGCTCGTCCACTACAAAAAAAATTAATCAAACATTATAACATCTGTGTAGGAACAGGTTCACCGCACAAAGAACAACACCTATTCAGTTTAACAATAGTTTAGCCTACATTTCACAAGTTCCGAATGTAATTAGTACATCATCAGCCAATGGGGTTGGTGGCCCATTGGTAAGGACTTTGACCTTGGGGTTTCCCACTAGAGTTCGAGTCCCACAAATGTAAAAGGGGGGTTTTTCGGAAGTCATGGGTTCTATCCAAGGCCTTCATGTAGTTTAGGAGTAGGAGTAGGATAGTTTGCCCGTTCTTAAAAAAAAATTAGTGCATAATCAATTAGGCATCTATATTAGTCATAGTTCGCAGCATAAATACCAATCATAGAATATAATTATACGTAATTACTAATTAACGAATCGAATCATACTGTAATCATAAATACAAACAATTATATACAGATAGATATAGATATACCTGATGAACATCATAATAGAGGACACTAATTTTAAAGGCCAAACTTCTATTTGCCAAAGACTTTGCAGAAGCAGACCTTCCAATAATCCCTAACACAAGTCCTCTACATCTGCGCATTCCACGGCAAAGCGGTTGCACCGAACCTAACCAACCGGAAACCGAAAGCGCGTGACGAGAAAGCAAGTGCGTGCGTCTCAACAGTCCTAAAAACAAGGCCATAACTGTATCCGCAACTTCCTCGGCTCTAGAAACATCCACATGTACAAGCCTACCAAGTCCTAAGTCAGTTGCAATAGCCGAATCAACTGACCGGTCAGCCGAGCCGAGACAGAGCACGATCTGCCAGGGACGCAGCCGGTGCTGAGCCGCGCGTGGGAGGAACGCGAGCGAGTGTAACAGGACGGCTGCGGCGGATTCGATCTTTGATTCGGCGAGGTTGCTGAGTGGCACGTGCTCGACACGTGCGATGTTGGTGAGGAATTGTTGTTCGATTGATGTGTCTTCGTTGCAGTTGAGTGTGATTACTAGTGGTAAGGGTGGTTGTGGTGACGGATTTGAGGAGGTCCGGTAAGACATTGTCGCCGGAGATCTGGAGGTTTCTAGATCTCGTTTGGCCGTCGCCGATGACGACATTTTCGGTTTGCTACTTGTGTGTGTGTGTGGAGTAGTGGATATACAGAGAGAGAGTATGGTTTGTTGTTTTCGAAAACCTAGAGGTGTTTCTTACACAGGTCCTTTAAGAATTTGGTTTATTTCATTTTGGACACAATGGTTTTAAATGTAAAATGTCCTCTCAAAAAAACTTACCAATAATTTTCTTAATATTCTTAATGACTTGACAGACACTTAGGTTGAAATTAAAAAAAATCAATGAATTAAACTTGTCATGTAATTAAGTTATTAAAAATATTATTAGATTGCTCTTTTAAAAAGATATATTATTTTCCGTTCTAAATATAATAATAATATCCAATCCTGTTAATGACAAGTGTAGATCTATTATTTTCCGTTCTAAATATAATAATAATATCCAATCCCGTTAATAACAAATGTAGATCAAATTATATGTGTAGAGTCGTATAATTACAATATGAATTTTTTAAAGATATTCGTATAATGAATCAAAAGCTAATGTCTAAAAGTGTAGTTTAGGAAAATTGGGTGTTTATCTTAATACCAAAATATTTAACATATAACTTAAAAACAAACTATCAAACAAAAAGGAAAAAAAAAAAAAGAGTTAAAAAAATTCATAGATGGAGTATTTTTATACTTGAATGATGATATTTGTGAAATGTGTAAAACACGAAAACAAATACTGCAATTTACTTTTATGAAAATATTCAAAGACTTTCTTGCCCGCACGTGAGAAGACTTAACGGCAAAAAGTTAACATTGTTGGCTTGGGGGATGAAAATTGCAGGCATTGCCAAGGCAGGTGAAGGTTTTTGTAACTTCATCACTTAGAGAGATAAAAAGTGAAAGAATAAATGACTTTATGGACGAAAAGTGTAATTTACCCTATATTTAATATTAAAAACACATTCAAATAACGGTGATCACACGGAAAACTACCACATCAAGACTACGTTGAAGACGAAATGACACCACATTTTGAAAACCTCTATCACCATGTAGTTATCAAAAAACCCTTCACATCATATTATCAACTATCATGAGTTGTGATAGTTACACAACACATGCTTATTCTACACGGAAATCAAGTGTGTTTTCTACAAGTATTTTTACCCAAACTTTTAGATTTATACTACAATTCCACTTTTTGCCAAACCCCGCCCAAGGGCCGCCTTACTAACATCATCGACTCCTTGCTCTAGTTTGGTTTCACCATCGCCTTACTCAATTCGGCTCACTTTTATCGTCAACTCAAATTAAAGTGAAACAACAAGCACCGTTATTTCACGAATCAATTCTTAATAAAAATCCAAAAACCTGATAAGATTTAACAAGTTAACATAACTTAATGAAATAAGAAACCGTGTGATTAATATACTGTACACTGACTAAAACTAGATGGATGTCCGGGCAAAGTGGCAGCGATCAAGGTTGTAAAACTCGGCCGAGAACTCGGACTCGGGGGGTCAGGGAGTCGAGTTGCCCGGAATCGGTCCAAAGCTCGGTCAACGTCTTGGACTCGGGTCAAACTTGGTCAAACTCGGCCGGATCGGTCAAGAATCGAGATGCCTCGGTCAAAACTCGGTCTTTTTTTTCAAACAGTTTGTAGAAGAGTTTATGTGGAAGAAGAACAAGATGAGAGAATATGTAGAAGAAGAAGAAGAAGATGAAGAGAGAGATGTTTACCTGTAGAAGTAGAGGTCGTATAGAGAATGGGATATAAAGAATGAGATATACGAATAATATCTAGAATTTCAAAAATTATAGTTTTTTTATATAAAAAACTCAATCCGAGAACCCCCGATTCCGATCCGAGTTTCTAAAAACTCCTGACTCCCCCCTCGTCGATCCGATCCCGAGTCCCGAGTTCCCCAACCTTGGCAGCAACAATAGACAGTGTGTGAGGTGTCGTGACGACGTCAATTTCAAACCAAACACTTGTGTAAGAAAATGATAGGATAGTACCTGTGCAAAATATAGAAGATAATGTTACGATGAATTAAAAAAAATTATTATTATATTTCATAATTAAAAATTATAAAATATAAGTTATAATAAATTAAATTCATAATTAAATAAGGTAATTGTATAAGAAGAGAAGTTTGATTAAACGATTAAAAAAATATATATTTAATGAATTAATAGGTTTATTATAAATATATCAAGTGGGTATGTTTAAAATAGTTAATAATGTTGAGGGGCATATAAGGTACATCAACTCATTATTTGAGGGAAAAAAAAAGGGGAGATAATATGTTTTATAAGGGATTATAAATTATAGATAAATTCTCAAAATGAAAATTGAATAACAAAATACCCAATTAATGCCATGATTTCAATTGCAATGCGTACCTATACTAGTGTTAATACCCGTACGATGTACGGCTTGATTATATACTTTGTACGATTAATATTGTTATATAAAAATTTAAACATGAGCATAATAAAATAATATCGTAAAATTTGTGAAAATGATACTAGTTAATATGTCTAATTTTTAACAACTCACGTAAAATTTATGCATCAAATAATTAATTTTCGTATATATACTCTATTATTACTATTACTATTGTATTATTAAACTATCATTGAACATATCCTAAAACAACATTAATATTATATTTTACAATATAAATTAATT
Source organism: Asclepias incarnata (assembly GCA_025447715.1). Lineage (NCBI taxonomy): Eukaryota > Viridiplantae > Streptophyta > Magnoliopsida > Gentianales > Apocynaceae > Asclepias > Asclepias incarnata. Next base: position 10,810 of record JAOEHQ010016555.1, read on the forward strand.
ATGGAAACTACAATATTGAGTATAAATTTGATAAGGATCTATACTGTTAGGCAGAAATTAAATATAATTTCGATGAAATATGTTATATATGGGTTTTAATTCAAAGTTTCGCAGGTGGTTATTATAAACTAAAAGGTACACGTGTAATGAGGCGACGGTGGTGGCGGCGGCGATGTGTGGCATTTTGAGAGTTGATGTAAAAGGGGGTAGTGTAGTTATTTTAGGAGTTGAGGTATATGTTGTAAATTATTTCATTAAGGATATTTTGGGTATTTTAAGTGGAGATGTTTAAATTAATGAATAAAAAGAGAGAGACATTTTGGGGTTATTAATTTTTTAGTTGAAAAAAAAGGGAGGGGGGGGGGGATAAATGCTTTATAATGTAGTATAGATATTTTGTATTTAACTAGATTTAGTCCCGTGTCATATACACGGGAGGTTTATGACATTTTCAAGATAAGATATACAATGTAACATAACTTTTTTTAATATTTTTATATCTAAAACCTAAGTTATAATCCCACCATATATATATGGTTCCAATCTAGATGCAACTTTATTGGGTTTAGCTAATTTGTTTAAATGAATGTATTGAACTATTTTGTAGTTTTCCCTAAGTTATAATCCCACCTTATATTGTAAAAATATTAATATTATATTAGTTACTTGATATGAGATATTAGATATCTATAATTTTATAAAAATAACTTTTAAGTAAATTATATTAATTAAACTATTTTAGAAGAATATTATATTAGTTATTTGAGATTTACTTTATCATGTATCATGTATATCAATTATATTAATAATTAAAATTTAACCCGTGTAAGAATATTAATTTTGCTTTGATTAATTGATATTAGTTGAATTATTTTATAGGAATATTATATTAATCATTTGAGATTTGAAATGTTAGATATCAATTAGGTATTGGTAGGATTAATAATAAAATTAGCTTTTATATATATAATTATATTTGGATAACAATTATTTTGATATCTAATTTATATAATATATATGGATAACACTTATTTTGATATCTTATTTAGATAATATATATTTTTTTGGGATAATATGTAGACTCTAATTTAAATAATATAGTTTTTATGGTTCTATTTTTTTATATTTATAAATAATTATAAATTATGATAATGATAAGATAAAGATAAAGAATAAAGATAAAGATTATGAAAAGCGAAAAGTGTAAAAATTTAATTTGTATTAACCCAAATCTCTAATTTTTAGCTATAATTTGTTATTAGATAGACATTATATTATGCAACAAAGTATTAACTATTTTGACATTGGGTTAAAGTGTAAATTGGTGATGGAAAATTAAAAAGTGTAAATTAATTTAAACATGTGCTGATTTAATTAATTTTAAAGAATTGAGAGCTGTGATTGGTCAATAGCTATTAGGTCAGTTGTCTTTTAGTATATATTAAGATATTAGTTGCGAAAAAGTACCGTTGGAAAAAGAAATAAATCGTGACATTGTTTGTTTATATTCATAATTACATATGTTGGTTGTCATACACGTGATGGTTACCATTCTCATGCTTATAATTATGCACCAAATCCTTGCGATGATGATTCTTGTGCTTAAGCATGCTATGATGTGCCTGAAAGTTGATGCATAGCAGAGGCAAGGTGTTATTGCGGTGTATGCCTTTGTTGTATAAGTGATCATTGTTGATTAGACCAAGTTATGTGTATTTCCTTATGAAAAGTTATAGTTATATATAGTGATCATGTTGTCAATTTAACTACCGGTGGTCAATGGTCATTCGTTTATTCATCAACACAGATCCACTGATATGCTACGAGATGCCTATTTTAATGATATGTATATTGGTAATTTGGTATGTACCTAAAACTATATGTCAGATTACTAAACGTAGCCACTCGGCAACAATAACAATTAAAAAGTACACCTTTTGTAAGAGAACCATTTGATTTAGAATGATTCGATGGACCCGAATTTAGTGTGTCATTGTAATTTGAATTTGTTAAGTACTAGTTCGTATACGTTAGTACGTTACCAGAAATATATATAGAAATGTTGGTTTTTCCTTCTATGTCATGATTAAATAGGTAATGAAATCAAGGTTTCTCTTAACTCATTTATGTTTCACCGAATCCATTGTTGCATCTTTCAAAATATTTAAACCACCATTTCGGGGTTTATCTGTCGTCATCAAATGAAATCTCCATTCATCTTTATTCTTAACTAAAACCTTCAAATATATAATAAAATATCCAAAATTAATGAAAACCATTACATGATCTTAAGTAAAACAAAACCATGAAAATTAGTTGTAAGAAATTTGGCATTAAGCATTATCGCATTGTCTTAATCATCCAACACAATTATTTCTTAACAAAAGTTTTTCTATGCCATGGACAAGAGGATTAAAAACATGTCCCTAATAAATTTTGAAACTACCTTATCTATGTATATGTATGTGTTATTAGAAATGTGAGTTTGGGACGAGTAATCATCTCTAGATTTGTTCTCGGGTGACTGGACATGTTTGTTATTAGTTTTTTGGATGCATTTTACTTGATACCAAACCCGAAACCACAAAATTTTCTTCGTTAATCTCAAATCAACTTCCAAACCTGAATAACCAGCTCCAAAACTTCTATAACCGACTTGATCCACTGCCCAATTGTATTTTTTTTTTTTATTACCAACCCAATTCTATTGACTTTTAGAGCTTTACACCAGGTTCGGTTTTATTTTTATTCTTAAAATTAATGTAAATGTAAACTGTTTGTTTGAATGGGCCAAAAAACGTTTTAAAGTTGGGCCTACTATAAAATGGCTTGGGCTGAAAAATTATTCATAAGCTCGACAAGATGTAGCCTCGATTGTCCATTTATATTTATTTATATATATAACAATTCAAAGCATTGGAGCTACAGTAGCGGTTCAGTTACTACAGTAGCCGGTCTGGTTACTATAACTGGCTTGAAGTTCAAACTCTGCACATATTTTGTTCTCTTCCATTATGTTCTGGCGCCTTCTCTATTATAACGAAGTTTCTCTCTTCTTCTTCTTTTTTGGCTTCCTCTGATTCTCTCACGTTTTTCTTCTTCTCCATTCTTAATCAATCACCGGAGATAACTTGCATATAATAGAAATGTACGATTTCATCTTCCCCAATTCCGACCGGTTTGGACTCCCTTGATGTTATTCTTGTCCGAAAATTAGGGTTTCGCTTTTTTGGGGATTCTTCATAACTGTAGGATTTTGATGATTGGTCTCTTCTAGACAATCTGAAGCAATGTGAAGGTTCCTTAAGGCCTTGCAATGTTCCGATTGAAACAAGGTGTGTTCTTTTCTTTTATTGCTTCTGCCGTTTGCTAACTCGGTTGGTATGAAACTCACCAGCACCGCTGGAAAATTTACAAGTTGATTTGTATAATAAACCTATAATAAATATGCTAAATATCTTAGGTTGGGTTAATGTTTAATATTTGTTTCATGTTGCTACTTTAAATATTTTGCTTTTAGAATTGTTAGTGTTTTGAAATACCAAAAAAAAAATAAAAAAAATCACAAACATTGTAGTTACCGTGTGTCATTCAATAACTTCATTTACTAGCTAGAAAAGAATAATTTAACCCCCTGTGCATTTAAAGGTAGTATCGTTATTTATGACCTTTGAGTTGCTAAATGGGTTCGCTTTACTCCTCATTAAGGGGCTGGTGTGCTTGCGGTTGGTTAATGGACAGAAAACGATAAAGATTATTGGATTGTCAAAAAATCATGGGGTGCAGAATGGGAAGAGAAAATGAAAAAAACATTAACGAGAAGACGGGCAAATGTGGTATGGCATTGGAGGCTTCATACGCTAACAAGTCTGGTCCAGCATGTGATGATGCCCATATGGACGACAGTTCTAAATGCTTACTACATGAGAAGAGATCGTTGACCCTGATCGAACCCAATGGATTAGTCACAAGTGCAATTTGTCGTTTCATTGAGGTAATTTTCAGCTTTATAAGTTGTATTTTTACTGCTCCCAATATCTCATAACTAATGACATATAACATATGATTCTTGAAACGCCTTTTTTCTTAGCATTGTTGGGTTACAATTATCATAACTGATGGCATTGTAATCTTTTGTAATATTGCAGAAAATGCATGAGGTTTCCTAGAAAAGGTAGAGAACCTCTTAAGTTTCCATGGGTCGAACTAGGTATTGACACTGTTATAGAGTTTAGTGACTTTCTAGCAGGAAAACTTGGTAAATACTATCTCAAAGAGGGTTTTGACATTGTTATAGATGGGCATGGGGCAGTTTCCAATGGCCACTAAACGTTGTGGAGCAAGGATTGCGCTTTGACACGAAAATGAGCAAGGTGCATTCACGAAGGTTCTGGTCAAACTTGCATCTGAAAGCTACAACTTTGCTAATGCAATTGA
>JAOEHQ010016566.1:0-36414 GCA_025447715.1 Asclepias incarnata
AAAAGTTTAAAAGAGTTCCTAAAGGTTCCTAACCTTTTAAGGGTTCCTAAAATAACTTTTCAATATATATATATATACATAAAAACATTATTCAAAGGTTACTCAAATATTGTGGAGAGGGAATGAGGGATGAATTGGTGGAGGTACATGATGGGTATCCATTAAAAAAAAAGTAAGGGGACAAAGATGTTGGTGAGTTATAATTAAAAGTAGGTCCAAATGAAAAAAAATTCATATGATAAAGTTACCTCAAATACCAAATATAATGAAAAATACTGGAATGATATTTACTAGTAACCAAAGCTTGAAATAAAAATGAAAATGAATACAAAAGGAGATCTTGTATTTTAAAAAGAGAAAAAACAAAGTAAATCTTGTATTTTTATTTAGATTTAGATTTAGATTATAATTATTATAATTAAAAGAATCTGCTTATCAGCTTTTTCTTCTTTTTTTTTGTTTTTTTTTATTTGTTTATTTTAATGCTTCTCATTGTCATTGTCATATTATGCAATGTAAATAGTACTAAAATACTAAAATATTGGTTGCAAAAACCAAATCTGATTCATTTAGTCATCTAAATTGGATTTAATTTAATTAGAAGATACTGGGACCATCTTGGTTAAAGTGTCACATTTTTCCATTAAATAAAGAAATACTCACTACTGCTAATAATTTGTAGCATGCCATTGAGCATTGCAAGTTGCAACATGGTCTTAATGACTTGTTCATTTTTTAATATATTGTTTTTATATTCATTTTTTTATCTAAAAAAGCTATGACTCAATTTTTTTCCAATGCAAATAACTTGTATGCAAGTTTTTTCAAATTTAAATTTTGTGATTGAAAATATAAGTTTATAGCAAAGCACGAATAAAAAAGGAACTCGTTTAAAAAATAAAGTAAATCGGAAGGAACCCTTTAATTTTTTGTACCGCATTGGTACCTGTACAACCACCCTGCAAGGAACTCGTTTTATACATGTATGTATTAAGGAATAGGTGCAGTTATGTTCTTCAACTCCAAAAGTGAATGTTCCTAGTCTAGTGAAAGTATTTCAATGATAGGTGATCAAGTCCAACTCATAAACATCATATAATTGGATTGGGAGTACACCAAATGAAATGATAGGTGCATATAAGCCTATAGAAAGTACTATTTAATGTTTTGTTCACCTTTTTATTATTTGGTATTTATGCAGCAATTTGCCATTGCTAAATGGTGTTAGTACTAGTTTTAACGTTGTAATACATCGGTGAAACCAGAAGTATATAAACAAATGTCGGTTTTAACATGAAATCAGGGTAAAGTGTAAAAAGAGTAATTTTTACATTTGGTGTAATGATATGTACTAATATCTAAACTTTGCTAGTCCCTTATTGTATGTAAACGGGTAAACGGATGAGGTTTTCCTTGCTTGGGTTACCTAGGGATGGCGAGTGTTTTTGACTCAGATGTAGACGGAGGAGGTTTTCTCTGACTACCCCAAGATGTTCCTCCAAGGAGGTTTCGAACTTGAAACCTTTTTTGAGAAAACAAGACTCCTGATCATTAGGCCACCTTTGAGAAAATGAGAATGTCAGTTTATGAAATTATGAGGGTGCTGGGATGAGTACAACCAATGTTTGTTTCTATTTTGTTTGTTACTTTCATGACACTTGTAGTGGAATCTAATATTGCCTTTTTTCAAAATAATTATTCTCATTCAATGGTGATTAGTTATATGTTTTCAATTCTAAAATGTTTGCATTATTGCGTGTGGTCTTTTGAGATGCTTGTTAGATGCTTTTTGAGTTGTGTAACAACATCTTAATTTGACACAAGTCAACTAAATTGTTCAAAAAGTAAGATATCTTTCAATGGAGACAAATCAAAAGAATCTTGTGAATAGTTTAATTAGTCCACATTTTTGTGACCCTGTTTGGCGATAGCTTCATTTATTAGTTTTATGGCCAGTCGTCGGTATTGTAAGTTGAAAATCATTTTGATCGGTGTTGTCATGTTAGTGTCGATGAAATTTCTAGCATCTTGCTAAGTTTTGTCGATCTATATAATACATATTTGCCTTGAGAAGTCAATCAGTTTATTCATTTTGGTGATGCGCATAGCAAGTAAATTGAACATTACAAATTATGAGAATGGGTAATAATTTAATCTTCAGATGGATATTCCAAGTAAGAAGTGTTAAACTCTTGGACCTTTTGGAACCGATAGACTGACTTATATAACACGTGTATGCATATTTTTCAGATATGTAGTTGTGTATTTCTCCATCTTACATTTCCGGTATCGTGCTGGCATTGTTACTGATGAAATGCTTTCCATGCCAAAAGCTCCATTGCTTGCTGTTGGTCTCTTGGAAGCTCTTGGTGCCGCTTGTGGAATGGCAGCGGGAGGTAAATATACTATCCACTCAATTTTATTATGCTTTCTCTATGAAGTTAAGTAATCCTAAAATCATGAAATTACCAATCCCACCAAGGTAATACTTATAAAAGTTATTGTTTTTCAACGTCAAATAGGAACAAAAACGTGAATTTACTTAAGTATTATTAACATTAATAACCAGTACTAATCATTAATCAATAACATGCAAGTTGCAAGTAAATTTACCTTGGAAGTTTTCCAAAAATTAAATTAACATTGCAATGAATATGGGTAATCCTAAATCACTTTTTTTTTTTTTTGAGATTTCATTCAATGGAGAGAGCGATTTTATGTAGTACATCGTTGTCAAAAGCTAATCAAAGATCAATAAAATGATTATATGGTTATAAGTTAGTAAGATATTAGTTACCAATCTTCTTGTGGATCTTTGTTTTCATGTTTCTAATCTAAAGTTATTGACACATCAAGTGGTGGAGTTTGTGACAGCCAGCTCTTTATTTCAACCTGGGTAGTTAAATTTTATATTTTTTAGGCTGATAATTCTTTTGTGAAGTTAATTCGGCACGTAACATGTTTTTCTCTATGACAGCCGTTCTTTCAGGGGCAGCTATTCCAGTTTTGTCACAGGTAACTTGGCAAAACTTCTTTTATTATGCAACTTTTCTTCTTATTTTACCATCCAATGTAGCTATACCCAACTTTCAGATAACTTATTCATTATCATGAGGAGTCTTTATTCAAATCCTGATTACATAAATAATCTTATATCAGATTTGAATATTGCATTGAATCAAAACCTTGTGCAGTCTTTTGTACTGGGCCTGTGGGTTTGGCCATATTGATTTTTAACATGTGGACCGGTGGAGTAAAGATAGTTGACCCCATTACATTCTAATACTTGCAGAGCTTTCTGGTTTGGCAAATCATATTGTCGTATCTTTTTCTTGGAAGGAGATACAAACCCAACCAGTTACTTGGGTGCTTTCTTGTGGCAGTTGGTGTGATTGTTACTGTTGCAAGGTATTATTTTCACGTAAATCAACAAGTTTCTATTGAAATGGCAAGATGGGCAGGTCAGACACAGTGGGTATCCGGTCAAAATGTGCGAAGGTTGAAACATGCCATAGCATGGGTCCAAATGGCCGAATTGGGTTAACACAAAACACATATCGGACATTTTATGAATCAACGCATGAATTACAACTATAAATTTTATTTTATTACTTTACCGTAATAATCAAAATATTTATTTTTAATATATATTAGGTTTTATGCATATGACTTGCACCCGTTTGAGATAAAACACATCCCAAATGTGAAACTTCTGCTTAAGTGGTTTCGTCGAAAGGGTAATACCTACTTCCAAGGTCACTCAAGTCCCATTGCAGGGGTTTGGGCCATCCACCACAATCAGTTTTCAATGTTCACATATTTACATCCTGTTCTTGTTTAAACTTTTAACCTTAACTGAGTGTCCTTCTGCAGTGGATCTAGTGCTGGCTCATTGATGGAAGCTGGTCTATTTTGGAGTCTTCTAATGATTGTTTCCTTTCTGTTTCAAGCAGCTGACACCATATTGAAGGTTCGTAATTTCTTTAAATGGGTTTATGTGTTTTCAGCTTTTGGGAAGGTTCTCTTACAAGCAACAATCTCTTGTGTTCCCTTATTGCAGGAAGTCATTTTCTTGGATTCTGCTAAAAAATTAAAGGTATGTATATGTATCATAACTTGTGATAAACGTTTTCACATTTTCTTGGATGCTTCTAAATGTTATAGAAATTGATGATTGACAGGGAGGCTCAATGGATCTATTTGTTTTGAATTCCTATGGATCTGCATTTCAGGTAGCTTTCTTTGTTATCGACTTTTTGGGCCATAGCAATTGGATTTTCATAACAGACAAACGTGTGCCAATTTGAAATAAAAACAGAAAATGGACAGCCTTTTCAGGCTACCCAGGAAAAGTCGAGCCTTTGGCACTGATGTACGATTGCATGTGGCCTAACCGGTATACCCGTGGCAGATTCCTAGACTTTTCCTTGCCATCCCAACATGTTTACCCAGTGAGGTTTGAACCCGGGTCGCCTCCAAGACCTTCAATACGCCAATTTGGAATAATAAGAATTTCAAAAGAAATAGGTGCCATGGATATTTATTGGGCTTAAAGCCTTTTACCCATAAAAAAAAGGTGCCATGGAAATACTATTTTGTTTGCATATACAATTCTACATTTTACAAAAACACTTTTCAAACTATATTGTGATTTAAAACTCATCATTGTGATGATTGCTTTTGCAAATCAAAGTAGATTGGTCCAAAACGTTTAATAGTTTGAATTCATTTCCTCATCAAGAGAAAAGTTTAAATAAGGAATTGGGTTATGTTTCTTTTGGGCAGGCGCTTTTTATTTGCCTTCTATTACCATTCTTGTCAAGGTTATGGGGTATTCCATTTCATCAGCTGCCAAGCTATCTTTCAGATGGCGCTGCTTGCTTTCTAAACATGGGGACTGTATCCAGTGGTGAGTGATCTATTTCTCATTTCTTTGTCTAATTATTTTGAGTTAATCAAGTTTAACATAGTTGTAGCATTATATAATGACCTCAAATAACCATGAAAGATCTAATTGTGATTCTAGAGATGGGAATTTCGACGGATTTTTACGCTTGAATGGATTGATTTGGGCGTTTTTTATCTCAAACATGTCAAATAAATAATATCAGTTAAATATGGAGCTGATTAGATGGGCTAAATCCTCCTAAATCATTATATAATTAAAGACTCTATTATTTTAATGATCTCTTCTTTTTCAATTATAGTGAATGAACATCATTTATTAAATAAACAAAGAAAAAAGCTTTTATGGTTCAACAAAGCCCCCTGTTTTGACCCAAACTGGTTTGACCTGCTACCTAATTCACCCAGCCCTGGCATTGGGCCACCTCTAACTGTATTTTACTCGTTTCTTACTCCTGAGATAAAAGAAATAAACTTTTGAGTAGAAGCTTTAAGCCTTTAACACCCGGATCTTTCTATTTGTATAAACTTTATATATTGTACAAAGTTAATTCATTCGTATTTGATTTGCAACAGGATGCGAGGGAGCTCCACTGCTACCAATTCTGTTTTGTATCGTCAATATGGCTTACAACATATCGTTATTGCATTTAATAAAAATCTCATCTGCCGTTGTATCTTGTCTTGCCTCAACAGTTTCTGGTATAATATGCATTCTTTGTTCCTAATTTTTTTTTTTAGATAATCCACACTTTAAATGCCCTGTACTTAAAAAGTATTTTGGTTTTCGATTTTCATTGCTCACATTCATTACTCTAGTAAAAAGGGCAAAGGAAATGCTAGTCTGCAAGAATGAGTCTTTTTTTTTTCTTTTCAAAATATGGTTGCAAGTTTCTTGGAATGAAAGCACTTTCCATGGCCGATAGTTTATCTCCCATATTAACGGTTGGCATGTTCATTTGCAGTTCCAATATCTGTTTTTTTGTTCACGCTTCCGCTACCATACTTGGGGGTGGCATCCTCCCTTCCATCAGGTTTCATAGCAGGTGCTGTAATCCTTGTGATGGGTATGTTGATTTATGCTTGGACGCCATCAAAAAGTAGTAGTACTCCCCCTCCCATGCCATCACATGTGACTACCCCGTGATAATCAAAATATTTAATGCGGTATAAAATGCCCAGGCTTTTTTGTAGCATAGAAATAGGTAGAGAATGGATGTCGCTGTGTTTTGTTATTGTATGATTATCTTGTAATAAAACTACCAATGTAGCGTTGGTGTTGCTAGCTCGTGGTTTCTACATTCATGTAGCTTCCATCAATAAATGAATAGGAACAGATTTGTTCCGGGAAACTATATTTTCCCTTTGATTAAAATTTTGTATATAGCTGCAATTTCTATATGAATAGAAAAAAAAAAAAGACTAACTAAGAGCTCATCGCTTTGTATTTGTCAATAGAGTCGAACCATGAGGAGGTTTAAATTCGTTATACTGCTTAAACAGTTAAACGGACTAGGCTTTCGGCCTAACAGGTTTATCTTTCCAGAGTGTGCTCCACGGTAGAGTGAATTCCAGGGTCCAGGGGCGCCGGCCGCCGGGTGCGAGTGACAAGCAATGATGAACGATATATTTTCATTAAAGATAAATCATTTCCGGTGACATTGTACATTGATCAGTATCACTTTTCGATAGGATACATATAACTAGATTAGCTAAGTTAATGTTTTACTTCCATTGCTCATGTACTTAAGGAAATTGTTATTGATAATTTATGTTAATGTAATTTGTTTTATCATTTAGCAAGATTTACTTTTGAATAAATAACAAGATTTGAATAAAAATCCATATATAACTTGTGTGTTAATAATCTGTATTTCATCAATATCAAATATCACATGTGTTCTATTTGCAAAATAGATATGTAAACCATCAAATAATCAAAATATTTGCAATGGCCATCCGACATTTTGCAATGTAATATGGTTATGAAATATAGCAGTTATTGATCAAAGTTTTCTGTTATGTTTGCTGCGTGTCTTAGGCAACGTATAATCAAACATCTGACGCAAACGAAAGCATCGTTAAAACTCATCGATCGTGGCATACCGCACGAAATCTGCCGAGTAAATCTTATAGTCTATAATCTCTTAGAACACATTGGACAAAATTCTGAAAACCATCTTCAATTCTACTTGTTGTTTCCTTATTTGGATATTAAACTTGGCATCATGGGCGGATGTAGTGTAGAAACACCGGGGCAACGGCCCCAGACAATTAAAAAAAAATTAGTGCAGATATATCATGTTTATATATATTATTATATTTTTGGTTCATTTGGCCCTCATGTATTTAAGCCAAAAAATTTTTTGCCCCCCATTTCGTAATTTTCTGGATCCGCCTCTGCTTGGCATCCTTAAAGATTGATATGTGAGGTCAAGTTTTTTAGGCTAGAAAAGCTCTTGACCCTAAAGATTGTGATTGTTAATGTCAAAAAAGTAAAATAAAAATAAAAGTGTATGTTTGTAGCAAAATAAGCAAAAGAGTGACAGGGTTGAATGAATGGTCAGTAAAGGAAAAACTCAATAATCCACTATTTCCATTCCTACAATCCCTCTGCAATATTCATCCATGTATCCTAAAACTTGTAACATTTTTTTCTCTCTACATTTCCTATACTAAGTACCTAAACCTTCGGTTAAATCAATCGCCCAAAGACCCATTCGTGTTGTTTGTCTCTCTGGTCCTCCCTTCCCTCCAGCCGGATATGGGGAACTGTTGTTCCCAAGCTCAATCTCAAGATGCAGAACCTGAAGCTCAAAAAGCCTTAAAAGGAGGAGGAGAAGGAGGAGGAGGTGACAAACCAAATGATCAAGAAAAACCGCCCACAGCACCCCCTAAAAAGGTCCCTACCGCTCAACCATCAAAGAATAATGGCAAGCATTCTCCAATTGGAACAGTTTTGGGACGTCCCATGGAAGATGTTCGAACCCTTTACAGCATTGGCAAAGAACTCGGTAGGGGACAGTTTGGTGTCACACATTTATGCACATGCAAGAAAACCGGGAAACAATTTGCATGCAAAACTATAGCCAAAAGAAAACTTGCTAATAAAGAGGACATTGAGGATGTTAAGAGGGAGGTTCAGATCATGCATCATTTGGCTGGCCAAGCAAATATTGTTGAGCTTAAGGGGGCCTTTGAGGACAAACATTCTGTACATTTGGTCATGGAGTTGTGTGCTGGAGGAGAGTTGTTTGATCGAATCATTGCTAAGGGCCATTATACTGAGAGGGCTGCAGCATCGCTGCTTAGGACCATTGTTCAAATCGTTCATACCTGTCATTCCATGGGCGTTATTCATAGAGATCTTAAACCCGAAAATTTCCTTCTTTTGAATAAGGATGAGAATGCTCCTCTTAAAGCTACCGACTTTGGCCTTTCTGTGTTCTATAAACAAGGTTATGATCATAAATAAGTTTGATTCTTTAATCTTTTTACAGATAGTAGATGTTTATCAATTCTTGAGGATCAATGTTCATGATTTGTTCTCGGTGCAGGTGAAGTATTTAAAGATATCGTGGGAAGTGCGTATTATATTGCACCCGAAGTCTTGAAAAGAAAATACGGACCTGAAGTTGATATCTGGAGTATCGGGGTTATGTTATATATTCTTCTAAGCGGAGTTCCTCCCTTTTGGGCAGGTGATTATTATAAGGTCTTATTACGTCATTATGCCTAGAAAGATTAATGATTTGATGGAAATAAGAAGGAAATTTTATGGTGATACAGAATCGGAGCATGGGATATTCAATGCAATCTTGCGTGGGCACATTGATTTCACGAGTGATCCCTGGCCTTCAATTTCTCAACCCGCCAAGGATCTTGTAAAGAAGATGTTGAACTCAGACCCGAAGCAAAGGCTGACGGCACATCAAGTTCTTTGTAAGTAATAATCCGACATGAACATTTCAAAAGTATTTTGACAAAATATTTGAGTATATTAAGCGTTTTAGACCAAATTAAAATGCAATGAAGAACTACTATATGTTGGGATGTCGGTAAGTTATTGATAAATCGTAGTATTACAGATGAGATCATAAAAGCTAGATTGATTCTTCTTCTTTTGTATTTTCAGCTCATCCATGGATTGTGGAAGATGGAGAAGCACCTGATACACCACTTGATAATGCTGTTCTTGGCAGACTAAAACAATTTAGAGCCATGAATAACTTTAAGAAAGTGGCACTTCGGGTAACTACTATATCATTATGGTCACATACATCTTTAGTTATTCGCATTAATGCACATAGTTTACATACGATAATGTAGAGGGATGACTATTATCTTCCTAGACACCTTGTGGCGTAATAATATCTGAGTTTAACATCAGTTTTGGGGATGAACGCGCAGGTCATTGCAGGATGCCTTTCTGAAGAAGAAATCATGGGATTGAAGCAAATGTTCAGAGGCATGGATTCCGATAACAGTGGAACGATTACACTTGAGGAGTTAAAACATGGACTATCCAAGCAAGGGACAAGACTAACCGAATCTGAAGTCAAACAGTTGATGGAAGCTGTAAGATATTTGACGAAATTCTGAAACTCGAATTACTAAAAATTTCGGCAAATATAGTTACCAAGATTCATCTAATATCTTGAAAAATTTTAACAGGCTGATGCAGATGGAAATGGAACCATTGATTATGAAGAGTTCATAACCGCAACAATGCATCTGAACAGAATGGATAAAGAAGATCATTTGTACACTGCCTTCCAATACTTTGATAAAGATAACAGCGGGTATATATATATAAATCTTGATTGATCAATACATCCGGCACGAAGCTTTGACGACCTTCGTGCCATTTTCTATCATGCATCATCTTGGCACTGCCAAGTTTCTTACATTTGAGGTCATGTGTTGTCAGGTACATTACTATAGAAGAACTAGAGCACGCTCTGCGTGAATATGGAATGAATGATGATAGGGACATTAAGGAGGTTATATCTGAAGTTGACTCTGATCATGTAAGTATCTAAAACAAATAGCTAGAAGCAGTAAATGGGCAGGTCAAGTGGGTTGGGTAACATGACTAGGGGTATTTTTTGGACCTAAATAGTTTTTCATAATTAGAGTGTAATATGTGATTACTAAGATTTTATTATTGTAAGGGTAAATTTAAAAAAATAGCAACGTAATTTCACTTTTGTCTCAGGGTAAATAATGTACTATGTAAAACACTAATATAGGTAGTAAACTCTCAAAAGTAATTGTTCACATATAAGTAATATGGTCACCGGTTGCACGCTCAACCAGTAAATTTGATTTTTTGAGGTACTAAACTTTTAAAATCTGTATAATTATATATAGTAAACTTTTAAATATATACTATTATAGGTAATAAGTTTTCAAATTTGTACTGTTATAGACTTATAAGTAGTAAACTTTCATGTTTGTTTAAATATATGTAATATTGTGTTTGACACATGTCGACCATATAAATGATGTAAAACTTTAGCCGTTAAAAAGTGAGTGAATGTTCATATTAACACATAAACATAAAGTACATTACCTATATTGGTACTTTACAAAGTACATACCTTGAGACAAAAGCGAAAGTACGTTGCTTTCTGACGATTTTTTTACCCTTACTCTAATAACAGTCTAACTGTTTTTGAATAAAATGATTTTTGGAGGTTTTAGTTATTAATAATATATTATCGCAAAATTCGGTCTGTTAACCAGTTCAATATATTTGACTTGTTTTCTCACACTAATCTTTTGATTGTTTAACTTGCCAGTGACAAACCATATCCATAAGTAAAATGAATCATAACTGTCACACGTCTATTTGAATTTAAATGATTATAAACTTTACAGGATGGTCGGATCAACTACGACGAGTTTGTGGCAATGATGAGATCAAAAACCCAAGCAGACACGTTGAATCCTAAGAAACGAAGACAATCCTTTGTCGCCAAATGATAATGATTAGCATGTTGCGCCAAAGTGTGTCCGAAGATGATGAAGAAGGAGGAAGTTGCATGAAACACATTTCACATATATCCAAGTGAGGATGGGAATCTGGCAACAAGAGTTGAGTATGGTTTGGAGGGAAACTAATGGAGGGAACTAAGAATGATGGGGATATTGGTTCTAGCAAGAAACTTTATATTTGTTGCTTTTAAAGATTTTTGAACAACAATTGTAATGGGTATTTGGGTTGGTTTTGATAATATATTCAAATTTTTATGCTTAAGATATGGAATCAATTTTATATGGGCAATGATATTTGTACCATAACTTTTGATATTTTTTACCATTACTGTGCATTGAATAGTTGTACGGTATGCATAAATTATGATATATTATGGTAGATTTTTCAAAAACAGTGGTACGAATATCATTACCCATTTTATATGGCTTGTCAATACTTTTGTAATCATCCGAAATCAATGGCTTGGAGCTAAACATTGTGATTTTGCTAATGGTCACAAATGTTAGTTATTTAGTTTAATTGAGTGATATTGTCATTTAACATGGAAATTGGTTAGGACTTAGGAGGTACGGAATGTAAACCCATTAAATTAAAATGATTTATGATTTATTTTTGGAGTTTCAATATCTCCCTTATACTTTCTCTATGCAAATTATCTAATTATTAATTCATAAAAATTTATATGCACATTTCATAATAATCTATATGTGATCCTAACAATCGTTAAATACTCAAGCATAATAAATTAATGTCTAAGTATACACAAAGAGGCAATGGTAAGTACCTATTAACTAACAACAAAGTTAACAAAACTACAATTTTAGGATGTTACAAGCATTGTTTTCAAACCGACTGGTCCGACCGGTCGAACCGGTATTTTCAAGAATTCCAGTTCGATAGACCCCGGTTGGATAGCAGTTAGTGAACCGGGATGAACAGGACGAACCGGCCAGTCCGACCAGAACCAGACCAGCATTCGAACCGGTTTGAACCGGGTCAACAAAAGTCAAATTCTATTTTTTGGTTTTTTTTTCTAATATAACAGTGAAAAGTGAAAACTGAGTCAAAACTCAAAAACGGGACTTCACTTTTCAATGAAAGTTTTATATAATCCAATAAAACTTTTCAATGAAAATTTAAAGTTGTATTAGAACTTATTTAGATTATGACTTTTGTGTTACAATTTGGTTTGTTTTGGATAATTGATGTTAGAACTTAATGTTATTGAACTTATGTTGTGTTTAAATTAGGAATCTTATGGTATTACTTTGAAAAAGTATAGTTAGTCAAAAAACTCGGTCCAACTCCGGTCCGACCAGTAAAATTTTATGAGACTGGTTCAGTGTTCGGTCCTTTGGAAGCCCCTCCCTACTCTTTTTTCTGACATGTGGCAGTCCAGTTAGCAAAGAGGCTTCCTTTACTTTTGGTTGAAGTGGGACTTCCTTTGGAAGCCTAGTTTTTTTTTTTTTGACTTTTTATTTTTTGTATTTGATGTTGTTTATTTTTTTATTTTTACTTTTTTACTATATAGTAAAACTTTAACTTAATAAAAATAGTAAACTGAAACTTAATAAAACATAAATTTTATTACA
This sequence comes from Asclepias incarnata, assembly GCA_025447715.1. Lineage (NCBI taxonomy): Eukaryota > Viridiplantae > Streptophyta > Magnoliopsida > Gentianales > Apocynaceae > Asclepias > Asclepias incarnata. Next base: position 12,499 of record JAOEHQ010016566.1, read on the forward strand.
TAAATTTTATTACATAAAATAGTTCCATTACACAAACTAGTTATCATTTTTATAAAATATAGATGGTGAAGTTTATAAAATATAGATGGTGAAGTTTATAAAGTATAGAGTGAAAGAAAGAAAGAAAGTTTGAGAAAGATAAAAAAAAAAATGGTGAGTAAAAAAGAAGAAAGATGTAGAGATATATATAAAGTGGGTAAAAAGTAAAATAAATAAATAAATAAATAAATTTTAATGGCATATAGCCGTTGTCAACGGCAAATAGTTTCAAAATCTTCCCCACCTCACCCCGTCGGATATCCGACTTTGACCCACGATTTTGACCCTAGAACGTCGGCCAGGACGGTGTGCCCGACGTTCTAGGCGGCGTTCCGGTGGCGTTTTGGGCATGGAACGCCCCATTCCAACTAGTCTAACTATCGACACATAAGTAGTCATTAGGTTCCATCAATCTTCCATAGAGCCTTTACCATTGCCACACTAGAGATTGGGCGTAGCTTTAGTGACATGAGTTTTAGGTGGACCACGCCCAAATTTTGTATATTTTTAAGTTTGTTTTTGAAGGAAATAAAAAGAAAAGAAATAAAATGGAAGAGATGAAATTATAATTATTATTTTTTTTCTTTCAAATCATTCCATTCTTAAGCTCCACCGGTGGATATCCACACCACCAATCCACTTTTGGTGGATATAGATGAACTTAACGTATTATGAATATGGATATGGAAGATAATATGTCATGTGTCAATAATCCGATCATCAACCAAAATTATGAAATATAAAGTGAAAAGTAAGCAATTATTTATCTTTCATGATGAAATACACGTTGTATGCTCTGCTATTGTTTTGAAATATTAGGAAGACACAAGTTAATCTAAAATAAAAAGTTAACATATCAACGTAACCATAAACATCAAATTATGAGAAGTAATTAATTTCCATATTGGTTATAGTTTAGTGTTGAATTTTATTATTATTATTATTTTTAAAAGATAATGAATATATTAACACAAGCCCTTGCAAATCGCAAGCGGCAATTCTACAACACAAATACAAAGTTATACAAAACTGAATTTACACCAATTCTCCGACATGAGGTTTTTAAGTTTTGATCTATTTCTAACCCAAAAGAAACCGAGTCACCGAGAGATTTAATGTTTTGCACGATCTTCACTAGACACACCTCCATGAGCTCCATATATTATTGAATTTGTTGTCATTCCTTGCTATTCAAATGCACCAACAAGCCACCCAAATGCATTTCTTTAATGAAAAGATTTTCTTATGATATTTAATGGATATTCATTAATCTGTTTCACCAGTTAGATACTTACATATATGTGTTACTACAAGTCCACCACAAATGTAAAGGGGTTTTCTACTTTGACACCATGTCCATTAATGGGAGTGAGGGAATTGAAGTATATACCGACGGACTGTTGCTTTAAAAAAAAAAAGTTACCATCTGATCGATAGTTGAAAAAAAATAAATTATAGAGATATTTTTGTTTTCTTCGTCTTATTTTCACATATATTGTAATAACAACGAAATTACATATATATTTATTAATTAATGGTATAGGAAGGTCTTTTGAAAGCTCTTAAATGACAAAACGTTGACATTTATGACTGGTCTTCATCTTTTCATTTCATATCCGAATCCAACATTTCTCTACAAACTCCATAAATTAAAAATCTAGCTTAATTGTTAGCATAAGCAAACCAAACTCTCTCATAATTCGATATACATTAATTCATATTTATCTATATATATAATAATAATTAACTACAATTAATGACGATTGATTCATCTACCGAAGTTATCTACAAATGGAACTCCACATCCTTCGACAACCTCTTCATTTTCGACGCTGATCGCAAAGAAATCGTTCCATACTTACAAGCCATAGACGAAATACAACAAACAATATTATCATCAAATGACCAAAAGACAACCAAATCTGTTGTTCCAATCATCAAATCTAGACTTGCTAAAGAGTTTCACAACATCTTGAAAGTAAACTCAAAGTCAACCCCAACCTCCTTAAACAACCCCAACTCAAACACCGAATCAACAACAATGACAGACAGTGCTTCGAGTAACTATGAAGTGTACGATGATGACGTGTACGTGAACCGTGAGACGATAATGATCAACAATGAGTGTGTTGCTGATCTTAGAAACATTGTTACAAGAATGCATGCTTTTGGTTTTGTTGAAGATTGTTTGAAAGTGTATGTTGACGAACGAAAGTTTGTTATTAATAATGAGTTTGAACGTATGAAAGTCGAGAAGTTGAGTGAGTATAGTGCTAAGAGATTGGAGTGGGGGGTGTTGAAAATGAAGATTGAGATTTGGATCAAAGCAATGAAAGTTTGTTTTAAGTATTGCTTTGAATACGAGAAGCGGTTATGTGAATTGATATTTCATGATCTTGGAGAGGACAGTATGGTTGATGGTTGTTTTATGGATGTAGTTACGGATTTTATGAAGCTATTGTTGGACAATGCTGAAGCGTTTAGTTGTATTCGTGTTGCATCTGAAAGGCTTTTTAATATATTGGATGTTTATGATACGTTGTGTGGTGCAAGGCCTTTGATGAATAAGTTGTTTGATACACGAGGTTGGGAGGTTTTAGGAAGTCGAGCAGAGAATGAGATTGTTCCTAAACTTAGTGATAAAGTCAGGGAAATTTTGTCAAAGTTTGAGAATTCGGTGGTTAAAGAGAACTCTTCGTTTGATTGTAGTGAACCAGTTCATCAGTTGGCCAAGTATGTGTTGCATTACGTCTACAAGTTATGTGCCTATAAAGATACATTGATGGGGTTAGCTCTATCTGATCTTCCGTCTATGGATGCTGGTGGATCGAGGTCTGAAAGTTTGGTATTGGAAGGGGAAAACAGGTTTGATGTCCATATAGTTTGGATAGTATTGAGTTTGATGTCGAATTTAGAGGTAAAAGCAAGTCTATGTAAAGATCCCCTGGTTAGTTGTTTCTTTGTTATGAACAACTTTCGTTATATCATTCAGAAGGTCCAAGGACGGCCAGAAATGGGGGAAATGGTTGGAGATGAGAATATGAACAAGTTAATTGAGAAATTTCAAATGGCGAGGGATGATTATTTGAAATTAAGTTTGGAGGCGGTATTGAGGTGTTTAAGAGATGAGGGATTGAACAATACAAGGCATTTACCTCAAAAGGTTTCGAAATTGACAGGCAGACTAAAGAGATTCAATGCTGAGTTTGAGAAAATTCAAAAGGATCTTGGAAAATCGGTCGTTGTTGATTTTGAACTTGTGGTAGAGCTTCGTAAATCAATTGTTGAAATGGTGGTTGTTGCTTATACTTCCTTTCTTCGTCATACAGAGGGTATACCTCGTCTGCAGACATATATTAAGTCTTCAGCTGAAGAGATTGAATCTGTCATCCAAGAATTCTTCGTTTTCAACTCAACCCAGTGATTATTTGTTGTTATTGGTTTCTAAACAAATATTTGATTTGTTTTGTGTTGATATCAAGTATTTGTTATAATGAGGTTATCTTACAAAATTCTCTGTATAGACATTATTTGTCTTCAAAATTATGTAATTTCAGGGTTCTGTGACCTTGTCTCTAATGTACTATTCTATTCCAATAATGAATGGACTCTATCAGTTCGTTGCAAGTTCGTAAGATGATGCAAGCTGTTTTTACTATTCGTTATGTTAAAGGAAAGAGATCTGTACGTTCTATATTACATAAGTAGTGACCAGCATTACAAGTCGACGCAGAACATCATTGAAAACACAGAGTTGTATGGATGAATCTAGCCACCCACGCGATTCACAAAAATTAGGCAAACACGACACAGATATCAGCATAAGAGAACATAATCGATTCTTTATAAAAGCTCTATGTAAATGAGTACTTTTGCGTACCTGGAAGTTCTCTCGTTGTCATATCCGACCAGATACCATGTGTCTTACAGGTTACTTGCATCAGGACATCAATGTGCCATGGAGAAGAGTAATACGAGCATCAATATTCAACGGTAACAAAGAAAGGGAAGGAAAAAGAGGTTGCCTTAATGGACTTGCCTTTTAGGTGATGTTTACATACAGGAGGCATATAAGTAATTTATGGCATCAAACACTAATTCAACATTCATAGAGTACTCTTGCCAACAAAACTTAAACGACGAATAATGCATACTAATAAACAACCAAAAACACAGCTTATTTACAATAAACTTGGCAAGATGTAATTTTATGCAAAAGAAGACATGACAAATTGCAAGCCAACTCAAAATGTAAAGACGATTTTCTATCAGGTATTCAGGTGGATAATGTTGGTTGTTTTAAGTCACATCTCTGATTTTTTATATTGGTGAAGGATTTGCAATAAACAACTGACGACAATAAAATGGTAGAGAGACTACTTCCAAGATTTGCAATAAACAAGCGTTTGGCAATTCGCAGTGGACCTGAGGATTAATACATGCTCTTAAGTTAAAGAACCTTCACATTTTGGGAATCCATTCGTCTAAAAGCTAGAAAAATGTGGATTTCGGAAATTATCTACAAAATACTCTGGAAAAACATGCAAAGAATCCATCACAACTGGTACAATCAGACGTTCTTATTCCTAAATTCAGCCCCAACTTCACAAGCAATTTACACCATTACAAAAATCCAGACCTTGTATCATTTACATTTCTACTACTAAGTCGTCCAATTTTCACTGCTCTCATATCTGGAAGCACCTGGGATTGGATTTCCGCAAGCTCTCTCACTCTTATCAGAATTGATGCGGGGATTGGAATTGATGGATGCTTCTTAGAATTTTGCACCTGCATCGAGTAAAACAACTCTGTAACCAACATGTGACACTCAAATTGATAATTAGTAAGTGTAAGACCATTCGCTTGGTCCAACTCATAGAACAAAGTCTCTTAAACCAGAGGTTTGCGTATATTTTAACAATTCCATAAACAAAACATGAAATATATGAAAGACGTCAGACAAACTAGAGGTGGCAAGATGGATGGGTTGGGTAAAGGGTCAAACAGGTTCAGGTTAAAACGATTCATTTCCAGTACAGGTCAAAATGGGCTGGTGTGGTTCGGTTGTCCGGCAAACACTCTTTTGTCGAATTCTTCTTTTATTTACAATAAACAATAATCTAATAATAACTATAAAAACAGTATCATTAGCATAACTATTTAAATCTTTGGGTCAAAATGATTCAAGAGTTTTCAGCATTCAAAATATAATTGGAAAACTCTCAACCTATTTCGCATGTTGGTACCCAGTCCCCTTTCATCTAACTTTCATAGAAAAGGAAAATCTGAGATCTAACTTCTTCGATTTGACCAATTTGACTCATTCGAGATAAAACACGACCCAAAAGACCCAGTCATATGTTAGTGGGTTGATATAACCAACCGGAGATCGAGCCACAACATATGAGAAACGTTGAAGGAAAACTGCTTACCCCCTTTTCAGCTGGTAACTGCACAAAACTCGCTCTCAGCAGGTTCCTCCACTTGTCCTGCAAAAATCAACAATTGGTTAGCACAAAATACAAGCTGTGTTGATCATACTCAGAGATGATACATATAGTCATCCTAATTCATAAAAGGACAGATGATAGATAGAATACCTTGAGATCAACTGAAGTACGGTGTGAGCATGTTGCAAAAGAAATCCTCTTTATCTCGGACCACCTGCCAGCACCATACCTAGAAACACCGTCAACTAACTTGACAACTTCATTAAGAGTCCATGGTCGATGATGTTTCCTTCTCATCCCACCTTTTGCTGTCGGCACAGTTGGTATATTGCCATCTGAATCTTCTGCATATGAATCCATGGGCCCCTCGTCTGAATCATTGTTTAAGTCGCACGATTGCTCTGAGCATTGTTCACTTTCTTCTGATTCCTTAATTAGCTATAAAGATTAAGATAACAGTCACAAAATGACAGGGTGCCATAGATCATTAATACTACATCAAATATTATTATGAAAGGCACAAGTCACTACCAAAGATAACAGTGAACGTAGATTGTAGGATCTATGTTTCTTGTTACATATTCCCTCAATCAGAAAATTCCTGTCCACCTTTATTTTTAATTTTCACAAATAATTGTCCACTTCTAAAATGACGTTGGCTTTAATTGATAAAATTCCAATAACTACCCCTAACTAGAAATACTACCACAAAACTTAAGAAAGCCTTTAATAACTGGCAAAAGGATCAAACTGTCACTTTACTAAACAAAGGCTGCACTGATTATCCTTATCTTAGACTGTGCTTTTGTCTAGTGGGCAAATATTTTGGGACAGAGGAATATATGCTAAACATAAAACTAAGCAGGACAGCGCATGCACATCAGAATGGACATGTCAGACAATGCCTTTAGCTTTGTATTAGAGTTCTTGGTCATTGTTTGCATCATCAGATTCTGCAACTTGAATGGAAAGTATCTTCACTCATAACAATGAATGCAAATCTACTGTTAGTTTAGTATCTGCAGCCTTGCCTATATTATAAAGTGTGTACTACTGCCATAAATCACTGTACATAATTAATAAGAAAAAATCATCACCCAGTATTGGAGACAAAATAAGAATCCATGACAGTTGTTATCTATATATTCTGATATTGATGGAGCAGATAATACAAAATTCTGATTCACAAGCTAACTATAGGGTTGTTCCCACAATCAGTATGATGCTCTATAGAATGTTGGAGAGATATTACAAATATATCTGCAGCATGAAGAGCACTGTCACAGGTCAAGATGGCTTACATGACATGTACATTGAACACAGATGGCAAGTTGATCAACCAAAACAAGAATGAAACATGTAAATGCTTACAGGCTGTTGAGCCCATCCATTGGCCAGTGAAGCTCTCAGTTCATGGTTCTCTATATCATTATCTGACCGAGGATCTTTTTCATCACGGGCCTTGCTTACGAGTTCTGCAGTCATTCCCATTCCACATGGCTGAAATTTCTACAATTAAATAATACCATAAATGAGCAACCACCTAACTAGCAGAAAAGATCGTTGTACTAAACTCCATGTATAACCAGTATTAGACTTGATTCATAAGCAGCTAGAGCCTATAGCTGTATTGTAGATGAACTGCAATTACTAATACAGCAACAATACCCAACACCACTAGTGTGCAGGTATGGGGGAGGTAATAACTAGAGAGCTGCAATAACTGATGAGCTTGCCATTTGTCTATCAAGTAATAGTAATCGGTTTTATACATGCTAAATCAGACAAATTATCTATGTACATAACAGGGCCATAATCTGTGGTATAAATTATTGGGGTGTTTAGGATTGCGTTTACAAAACATATTTCATGTCTTCAAAACGGCGTTTTAAAAAGCTTGTCCGAACCGGCTATTTTAAAACTGCATTTTCTCTCTAGGAAAAAGCAGATAATCATTTTCTGGCACACACTTTTTTCTGATTATTTGCGTTTTGGAAACAGAATAATCAGATAATCTATTCAAACGCAATCGCAAACACCCTCTTTATTGACCCAGAAAGATGCAGACTAATGTGAGATGTTTTGACAGTGTGACAGCATGCAGTTGCCACAACTTTTTGGGTAACATATTACTTTGACATAACTCTTGCATTCATTGGATTTGGTGGCCACTATGCAGAAAGCTCAACAAGTCAGAGATGGGATCAGAGGACGTACAAATGAAACACAGATAAAAGATATACCAAAAGGCACCTCTAAAGAACTTATTGTGAGCATTTGCATCTAGAGTTACAAGTTGACAAAATTGCATAGACAATCGCATCGACAAAAACAAAGACCCGTAGGAAAAATGTAAAATACAAAATGAGCAGCCACTATAAAAGAAAAGGTATCAAGTTACCATAAGAGCCATAAAATTTTCTCTTGGGCGTCCTCTCCGGATCCTACAAACATATGGAATTTCAACCCCAGAACCTCCGAGAGAATCCTGACGAGTGACGAGAGGCCTCCCAGCTGGCTGGTTACTATGAATGGGCCTGACACGAGTTCGCGTTCCATGTCCAGAACTTTTGAAAGAAGAAACGGGTCTTCCACTATGTTCCCGTGAGTCTGATTCTGAAACTTCTTCAATATAGCGCTTTGTGGGTTTTCGAACTCTTTTAGATCCTTGGTTATCATCTTCAGAAACAATATGATGCTTGGACGTAGCACTTTGCACACTCTTGCTGTTGCCACAGAAATAGTCTTCCATTTGAATAGTTTGACCAACCGATATACTGTCACCACTAACATTTTTTCCTTCAAGTCCAGGGAAAGAAACCTCATTAAGATTCTCGTCCTTATCATTACACTCTTTTACTTTGACTTTCTTTTTCACTCTATTATTTTCAAATATGAAGGTGGTAGCTGAAACATCACAAGAATTAGACAACCCCATCGAAATCCTTCTTTTGAGCCACTGTTTGTCCTTAACATTAGTTTCCCTGCCAAATGTAGCCTTAAAAGTAGCCTGAAGTTCTCTAACTGAAAGATTGTCCAAGCATATCTCCCCCTTCAGCTTAGAGAAATCCGGTTTCGAATCAGCACACGGAGTAGAAGTTGACGGTTCACTCTCGGCTGATCCTATTAAAGGATCTACTTGCTTTCTATCCCCAGATTGATCATTCTGGCCATCAACAGGAGTCGGCTCCGCTTGAGTATCTTCCTGCAGTTTAATATACATGCAGAATAATTATAACTTACTTGAACTCTTAAACACACACTACAATCCAAAAGCCCATTATTAAAGAACTTGAACAATTAATTCTTGTAAATGACTACACATCAAAATTTAGTACAGTTTAAGAGTAACCAGAAATAACAAACCCTTAAAAGTTTAAAGTGACATATCTCTACCACTATACGTACTATATTATAATGCAACTAGGACATCTTGATTCAAGACATCTTAAACTAAAAATAAACTAGATTTGCTAATCATATTAGGCATTCCCCTATTCAACAGTCAATTTCTTTTTGAACTATTTAAACATAATTAAACATTGAGAACTCTTGCAACAAAAAATCATAAACGAATACTAAAAATAATATTACTATATTATTCATTAATTGCATGTTAAACTTTGAATTCGCTGCATAGCACATGTATATTGCTAGTAGTAGGTAATTTGTAAAGCTACTGGGAGTCCTACAGTCAATTAGAAATAAAAAACTTGCATGATATTTAAAACAACACAGTTACAGTACCTCAAATTGGGGATTTAATTTCCCAAGATCAACTTTTGTGTCAGCTACCGCATCTGATCTTCCTCGAGTAGGAAGGTCCTCAAAATTCAAGAGATCTGTAACATTTTCGTCATTCAGATGGAGTACAAGCATGACGACAGAACGAAAAGACAGATAAAACTATTCAAAATGCATTTTAGACTAGAGAAAATGTGAGCCTGGAACACAAAAGGTAAAGAAGCTGCTCGTTACTGGTACCGATACCATATCAATGGCATGCTCAAGCAGAAATAATTTTTTGTAAGACAATAGCACTTATGACACCAATGGAGCTTAATTGGAGACACGGCAGTAACATACGCCAAAGAAAGACAACCAACAAACAACACCAGCATATTATCACAATCAAGGGAGCCACTAGAAAGTTAAGAATGGGGGAGAATAACCCAGAAGAGACCTTCACAGTCGATGGGCATGAACTCCTGACAAAAAGTGTCATCATTTGAAGTGCAGATTGCAGTCTGAGCGTCATCCACAACAAATTGCAGTGAACTTTTCTGATCAATCAAGTCTTCAACCTTCATCACTTCATCATCAGTTGCAGCTATGTATATCCCATCACCTACAACCTGGAAAGAAGACAACAGATCAAATTGACCAGCACACGTTAACTCTAACAAAAAGAGTTATAATTGGCATCATCTTGCAGATGAAATCAAAACTCGGATCTATTCTGAGACCTTACCACTAGGTAAAACTAACAGCAAACTAGTTATTAAACAACTCGATCTCAGAGTCCGCTGGGGGGGGGGGGGGGGGGGGATTTTATAAACTCTTGAATCTCCGCAACCCAGAAGTGAAAGTTCACTGATATTTAAAACATGCTTACACAAAACTGCTTATGCTTATTTACAATTTTACATAGTTTGACCAACACCCAAGTACCCAACAACAGCTTATCAGTTTATTGTGTTTTCATGTAGCATAAACAAATACAAATTCCAAACATTATCTCCTACATAATGTTATGATACAGCTAATAATCCCTCCCTCGCAAAAGAAAAATCCAACTATCTATTTTAGTTTGTCTCAAAAAGAATGTCCACTTCTCACCATTTTACCCTTAGTCACACATTTTCACCAAAGACGCCTCCCTAAAAGTGTGCATATATACTCTATTAAGAGCAAAATAGACAGTTGAGTATCTAAGATTGCAATAATTTCACATTCCTAAAACCACGTGCCTATAGTCTAGTTGACACTAATTTTCAGACAGGATACAGCAATAAACACTTCTGTCATAAAGCATAACCTATTTTATGGGTGTTTCAGATTACTTATTTCAAAATGTGTATTGCTTCTAACATAAGCAAGTACCAACCTTCTTACTTTAAAGTGCTTATTCCTTCTGAAATAAGCAAATAAGCACTTTTAGAGGACTGCCCGGGTTTGCTTATCCGCTTTAAAATAAGCAATAAGCCGATAAACAATAGCAACAAAAAGAGAAAAAGCTCTCAACTTTCTTCATTAGAACCCAATATCACATTACATACAAATTGTAAATATATAACTTATCATCTAAAATTCCAAAAAAAGAAAAAAAAACTTCATTATGCAATTACATAAATTTAGAAAAATAACATTTTTTATCAAAAAAAATAACAACTTTTTTATTAAAAGAATATATATAAAAAAAAGAAAGAAATTACCCTTGCAAGCTTATAAACAACAGGATCAGAAATGTGAAGCTTGGTATCCTCAGTTTCTTCCTCGGTTACTACAGTTTCCATGTAACATTCCACCACATGCAACTCTATTTCAATACCTTATAATTAATTAAATTTGAAATTTCACATTATAAACCTAATAATTGATCAAATTAATACAATTGGTGCAAATACACCGTAAAAAAGCGAAATTTTTACGATTGAATTGAAGGATTTTGTTATTTGGATAGTGAAAATTAGGGTTTCAAATTGAGAGATTTTGGGGGAATTTTAGTTCAGTGGGGTGCTTTTTTTAACAGTGTGGGTGTGTCCTTTTATGGATTAAATTAAATACTAAATTAAATTTAATAAATTTATATATAGGCTTGAATGCAGTTGAGTGCATTATTTTTTTGATGCGGTTATCGAGGGCATTTTTGTAATATATCAATCATCAATTTGATCTCTGTGTATGTAACTGCATCTATTAATTTTGCATTCAGCTACATAATTGATTTTCCTTTTATATATAAAGAGTTTATTAATTATAAATATTATAGAGTTAAATCATTTTTGATCACTGTGGTTTATATAAATGGTTTTTTTTTTTATTTCAATAGCAATGAGGATTTTTGCGGTTGTATTTTTTTGTAATTTTAGTCAATTTTTTTAGATTCATTATCAACGGGGTCCCTATGATTTATATGTTTTTATAATAATGGTCCCTTAAAAATTAAAGCCAGATTGTCAACTTGAACTAACGTTGAAAAAAAATACAAACCACAAAGACCCATTGATAGTGAACTTTCCGTTACAAAAAACAGGGACCAAAATTGCATTTAAGTCAATATTATATATTACGGATTTGAAAGGGGAATATAAATTGGGTTTGATAAATAATGAGGTTGGGTCCGGATAGATTTCTTGCGTAAAAGGTTACAGACATGGTATGTATGTATTTGTGGATACTAGTGTCAGTACTGTGTACTTGAACCGTAATAACTTAATTCATTCACATTCACAGTACCATAATAATAAAATGGGTTGATTTGACGAATTTGTCACTTCTGGATGCATGTATAGTATGACAATGACAATATTTAATTTTATTTTATTTACCACTTCAGAATGCATTGTTATTACATCGACAATATTTTATTAAATTTTCTTTTCTTTTTCTTATGACATGGAGATTAATTATAAAACATATTTTATAACTTTTTAAAACATATTCAAAATTACTTAAAATTTTAAAATATTATATTGAAGCCAAAATTTAATAGGTGCAATAACTTAGACACGTTGATAAATGTCGAAACCTTGTCCGTTTCAATTTTAATTTTATATCTTTTAATTTTAAATATCTATATCATATTATAAAATATTTGAGTGGTTTCTTAAAATTTGAATTTTTAAGTAAACATCTAACATCATAACCAGATTTAATGCAAAGTCAATTAGTCAAATAAATTAAAATTATCTAAAACAAATATATAACTATAAATTAAAAAGTCAACCTAACAATAAATATAAAAAATTTCAAGTAAAAAATCAGCTTTATAGCATATTACCCTTATAACTTTCTCTTATACAACTATCACGGACGCAAACGCCGGACGTCAAGATCTTCAATTTTTAGCTGCATGTATATAATGGGAATTCGGCACATATATTTGAAATATATTTGGCACCTGTGCATTCGGCACAATTCTAGCGTATGTATATATGGGCATACCATGTGTGTTGTAGCTGGACCGTCCGACAGCACACACCCTTTAATTTTTTTTATTTAATCATGTGGTAGAGATGGATGTGAGGGTTGCAAACTAGGGATGAGCAAGAAATCCCAAATCCCGATACCATCCGGGAAACTGGTACTAAATTTCAAATGGGGACCGGAACTGGTATCCATTTTTGATAGTTTGTAGGATTGGTACTGTGAAAATACCGGTACCGCTAGGAAATATCGGTATTGTTCCATTACCGTCTTGGTACCGGTTCATATGGACCGGGATTGGTACCAAGTTTTCATAATTTTTGGGACCGATATCATAGGGATCGATACTGGTACGAGAATAGGACAGTCCCATGCCCATCCCTAGCTGCAACCGGACGGATAATTATCCTATGTATATGCTTACGTAAAAACTTAAGAATGACCAGAGTGAGGCGGTTCCTCGCCGGGTTTTGCCCCATAAAGCCCGGGAACGCCCCGACACATTGCCTTGAGGGGCATTTTTCACCATAAAAAAACACACCTCGACTTCAAATAGACGCCCAACTCGTTTTATAATTTGAAAATTTTATAGCCGTTTAACAGGTAATAGGCATAAATTTTTATTTTTTATTTACCTGTTACCTTTTTTTTTCATTATATATTCTCACACTTTATACATTTTTAAACATATTCACACAACCAAAACCAAATATAACACTCTTTTATATCTTTTTATTAAAAAAAATGTATCCCAACTATCCATTAAATCAAAACACTCGTTATCCTCGTCCAAACAACCTCAACCAGTCCGAAATGCTTAACGATTCCAACATTCACCAAAATCCGATTTTTTTTGGTTTTATTAACCAAATGCAAGTTAACTCACCGATGTCGGGAGGTTTTATATGTTATGTAATGTTTATAGTTATATTGTATTTGATTTAATATTAAAGTGTTAAAAAATTATAACAAAAAATGATGTCACATGTCGAAAGATGTCTTCTTAAAAGAAGTCTCACTCGACGGCTTCTCTTATGTGATGTGGCGCCATATGAAGGGAGATGCAACGTGAGTCTCATTAATCTAGTTGATAAACCCCATTTTAGGTCGTTCCGTATGCTGTATTTCATGCTCGTCGTTATAGCTCGTCATGTTCATCCGGATAGGGAGGAGGTCGTCGTGACCCTTCCGTCGTTATAGCTCGTTATTTTTTAAATATGGAAAGACGAGCGTTTTGTGTGTAGGAAGAGAGAGTGTGTGTAGGGTATGGGGAGTGTTTGTGTGTGTGAATTTATAATTTTTTAATTAAGGATGGGGTGATGATAAAGGTATGATAAGAAATGGGTAGTTATTAGGTGGTGTGTTTTGGAGAGAGAAAGCTGATGTGGCAGTCAAGACGAGATGATGTCGTGTTTCTTACAAATTCATGTTAAGACGCGGGATATCCAGAAGAATAGAAAGAAAAAAACGGATGGATGAAAAGCAGCCATAATAATAACCAAGCTCTACTGATGCACTCACTTCTCTCATCATCAATGGCGGGTGTTAAACCTTCATTAACATCTCCACATACAATCTTCTTACGTGATCATAATAATAACACTCTGTTCACGTTTCCCAAACCATTTTCCTCTCCTTGTTTCATTCCAAAAAAACGTTCTGTCATATGCTTATCATCCAAGAAACGAAAACCCGGTTTCTTCGATGTCATTCTTGATTATATCGAAGGTATTATAGTATATTGTTTGTTGTAATCTTGTTATTATTAGCTGGATAACTAGTGACTGATAAGTTAAAAATTCAAAATTGACAAACTATTTGCTGCGTTGTTCGGGTATCATGCTAGTTAATTTAAGTACTCAACCGCGTAAATAGTTGAAGAACCACGTATACAGGCATGGGTTACAATTCTTTGTGTATGTGTGATTATTTTCTTCTTTGTTTTTATGTGTTTAGCCTAAAAAGATGACATATGCGGCCCCCAAAATTTGAGTGTGGATTATGCACATTTTCTACATATAGAATAATTTGGAACGAAGTCCTAGCATTCCAACTGAAAATTGACCACGAGTGACTTAGAAAAAATATCACACTGTAGCTATTGCTTTTGCCATGGACTAATACTTGCATTTGGGCTATAGAGGTGATTCTTTTGGAAGATCTCGATAGGTATATTGGCAACAACTCTTTTTAGCATGCTTGGAAGCTTAGCATCCATGATTGTGTAAATGTGTTAATCTAGGCACTTACTTTTCTTTGGAACGACGTGTTTCAAATCACCTCCAACTCACCATATAAGGGTGAGTGCCACTCAGGGCAGACTACATTGTATTAACCAGGCCTGCGCTACCACATAGTGCCTCTCCAAGGAAAAATCCCACAGGCATGTCAACCCTAAGGTTCGAACCCATGACCTATGGGTAAAACCCCATGTGCATCTGCCGGTTGATCTGACTTCATTTGCTCCAGGAACTTACTTAGGCAGCATACCATGTAACCATACATGAGTACACATTATAAATATTTCTGATTCCATATAATTAGCGTAAGTAGATATCTGGCCTAGTTTTGTTTTCCAAAATTCAAGGCCATTTGGGCAGGTTGGATTGACCATAGGGGCATGCATTTTAGCATCTAAGCAAATTAGATTAACCAACCTTATATGTATTTGATTCATGCTTCATGGCGTAGGGGGACCGAAATTGAGAAGATGGTACGGGGCACCTGATCTGTATGCAGAAGATGGATCCATTTCAAAGGAAGCAGATGAATTTTCTGGTAATATACTGGAGCTACAGATTACATAGCTGTACTTATTTTATTTCATTTGTTGACTAAATTATGGACGTCACTTTTGAAACGCAGAAGAAGATGAAGTTAGGGATGCAGTTTTGGTTACCGATGGTGATAACGAGATTGGTCAGGTTTGTAATGTCCTGGATCCTCTTTTGAAAGTCAACCAGAGTCTTCTTGCTTTGTAATTTTTACAAACTCTTGATCTTTTATGTAAAAGATTAATCATAAATTCATAATTAACATATTAGCTGTTTGCATTCTGTTTGAAAAGTTGGACAAAAAATGGCCAGCAGGTCAAGATTTATTTTTACCAGTATTAAAAGCGACCTTTTTTATACCATACTAGAATCCCAAACCCGTTACCAAACCAGCTCAAACCAGCCATATTGCCACCTCTAGTTATTATACATGTATATCAATATACTGATGAGCAGCTTGATGTTGCTCTGGTGATTGGAGATAAGACTAATTAAGTTATGTAGTATTGAACGTTTTCAGACAGTTATATTGTCTTTAATAATCAAACGAATTAGAGTTAAAGCATTAGTGAAGGACAAGCGTGCTGCTATGGAATCATTTGGTACTTATGTTGAGGTTAGTAGATTTACGTTGTCAAATGTCATTTCCGTTCTTTACTTTATTTTAATACCTCACCTAATATTTGGTTCTGGTTATCTTGTAGCCATTGACTGGAGATCCTAAGGATTCTTCATTTTTAAAGAAGTCCCTGAAAGGTGTTCGTGCAATAATTTGCCCCACTGTAAGCTTTTTAAATTCCAGCTCTTTTTCTTTATTTATCTTTTTACCTTCAACTTATATAAGTATTTATGCAGGTTGAATGTGGTAAATGTTTCTTTGCAGGAAGGTTTTTTATCTACCGCTGACAGCTTAAAGGGGGTACAGCATGTGGTTATACTATCCCAGGTACTCTTTATCTCCTTGGCATTGTAGTTTTCACTTGACATAAATTTGATACATGTAGTAAGAGGTGGTAAGATGGGCGGGTTGGGTAGTGGAGTAGTGGACTAGTGGGTGAAAACGAAACATTCCTGTTATGGGTCGAAAAGGGATTGGGTACGCTCGGATTGACATTCAAACAAATTTTTGTCCATTTATTAAGTTTTTTTTCATATTTACTGTGTTTGTTATGATTACAAAATAAATATTATTACAATAATGATCTAAATCTTTGAATAAAGTGATTTAGGAAGGTTGTATGCTTTAAAAATAGACTTTGGCTGAATTCAATCTGTTTGACCCATTTGAACTATTCCTCTTTAAGCTAAGATTTTTATCTGAACCATTTGAGATAATACACTACCTGAATCAAGCCATTAATACATGAAGTTGCCACCTCTACGTGTAATGACTGTTGGATATGGTAATTTGACAACATTGCAGTTGTCTGTTTATAAAGGAAGTAGTGGTGTTCAAGCAATCATGAATAGTAATGCAAGGAAGCTAGCAGAGCAAGATGAATCTGTGGTAGTTTCCTCAGGAATTCCTTACACTATAGTTAGAACTGGACTGCTAAAGAATGATCGTGGGGGCAAGCCAGGTTTCAGTTTTGAAAAGGTATTATCTTGGTATATGTTCAGTTCCAAAAAAAAAAGAGAAATATGGTAATTTTGAAAGTTGGTTAAACATTCTGAATAACAGGGTTGTGCAGAAAATGGAAGTCTTAGCAAGGAAGACGCTGCATTCATATGCATTGAAGCTCTTGATATGGTCCCTGAAAGAGGAATGATATTTGAGGTTGGTTAAAGCTATTGTGTTCTTCTTTTTCTTATCTTTTCAGAACGATATGTTCATAATGTTTGTAACCCTTCTAAATTCATACTATATATTTACAAGAGGTGACAAAATGGGCGGGTCTGTTAATGGGTCAAAAGGGTAAATTTTGGTAAGGTCAAAATAGGTTGGCGTGAAACACCGACAAAAGGTTGTGGGGGGGAGTTGCATGAAGAATACACCTTGGGCAAATTCCAACCCGTTTGACCTGTTTCCTTTTAAGCTATTCGTTTTTGTTTTCAGTTTTACCATGTAGCCCTTTTGCGATAAAAGCCTGAATCTACCCATTCATAAGCAAACCGGTTAAAATTGTAACCACTAATCATGAATTAATGAAGTAATGTTTAACTATAGGTTATTAATGGGGAAGAAAAGGTTCAGAAGTGGAAAGACCAGTTTGCAAGTTTGATGGAGCAAGCACAGCAATGACACCTCGATGGCTCTTCTAATCCAAGTTCATGAGTAATGGACAATGTGCTGATCGGATTCAGGTCAATATTATATGATTTATTCTGTGTAACTTTCTTTCGTTGGCCTCTGTTATAGAATAAACGAAGAAAATGAAGAATTATTTGGCTTCTTTTATGTTTTAGGCAACTATTTGTAGTCTCCTCAATTACTGTAGAGCTTTACCCTTTGTCCTGTTTATTTCTATTCATTTTAATCTTGTATATCAATATCAATGTGATCTGTGATCTTTTTTCTTACTTCAACCAAAACAAATAAATAAGGCAATTGAATCTTCCGAGTAAAAGTAACTCAGCTTGGACCCAAGTAAACGAGTCTGGGCTAGTTTCTTGAATGGTTAAATATATGAGACAGTTGGGTTTACTTCCAGCTTTGATATTGCCATATGGATTTAACTGTCCATTTTAAAAAGAATACCGAATCATACTCATTTTGTTCATGCCTCTTACAATTTTTGCATATGTATGAACCAATGCCGGAGTCGCAGTCCAGACATATATAGAGTAGAAGTACCAATGTTTAGCAGCATTTTAGCTATTAGCTGAATTCCAAAAAGCATGCAATCACTTGCTAGTAAGAATGGTATAAAGCAGAAAACTGATAGACAATTGTAGTGACAAATAAGATATTCCTTTTCAGCTTTGACACTACATTGTTAACGTCCGAACTTCAAACTCTAAATAACGTCTTTATTTCATTTGACCACATCTGATTTTGCTCTCAAGATAATAATAACTTGTGAATAGATCTAAATCCTTATTTCCTGACCTTTAGAACATGTTTCACACACAAAATATTATAGGTAGCCTTTAGAATTGACATTAGCTGGATTTTAGAGGATCAACGATTATGGACTCGAACTTTTTCTTTATATGATGTATCATGTATGCTGTATGCATCTCTTTATTTAATGCTTATTTAGATTCAGTTACTGAGGATTCAAAACTGTTGTAAATCGATGACATAGCTTTGACACGCTTTATCACTGTCATCTTTTTACTGAGAATTGCATCTTATAAATTTAGTTTCAAAAGTTAAATCCGAACCTAAAGGTATCTGTGGAAGTTCATCGAAACTATGGGTTCATCGTGTTTCTTCTTCTGGACAACACGTGTGCCGTGGCTTCGGATAATCCTAATTGATCTGTCAAGGTTAGTTCAATTGTGATCTCGAGAATATAAATATACAATATACAATGTTATTTACATAAGGTTAACCTATTAATAAGTCACATCTCAATATGATGTTCTCTTGCATATTTGATTTTTGCTGTGTTGCCTACATATGCTCTGTCATTTATATTTCATCGACTTCGATATAGTTAATATGAATCAGGAACTGAAAGACATACATGCATCAGATTCCATAACTTAAAGTTCTTTGATCTTCTTTAAAAAAAATTATTTATAGCTGTACAAGTAATCATTCCATCTATTTTCTATAACTTCAAGTGATATATTATGTACAGTTTTATGTATCTTAAGTTATAGTTACGAGATATCACTTGCATATTTTCTATTGTAGGGAAATATCTTTAACGGAATTTCGGATTTCTGTGTTAGTCAAATAGATGATAAGGAGGACTAAATAGCTAACTATATATAATTAGCTTGGTGTGTTGTTATAGTTAGAAATTGCAGAATCAAAATTTAGGTTGGTGGTTCTAGATCCAGGTAGATTTCTGTCCTCTGTCCCTTTTAGGTCTAACTTGTGTTCTTGGGAAACCTTAGCATCGATACTTACAGAAATAAGAACCAAAAAGAAAAAAAAAAGGAGAAGGAAGTTAAGGTCAATCAATGGAAAACATTGTTGAAATTTCCAGCATAATTTTTGTCAATTATGGGTAGGAAGTTTCTCAGAAATATAATGGATGGAGTCTGAACTGAGGCCAACACTACATTGTACGAGCCAATGCTCAACAAGGAATGGGGATGAAAGCAGTGCATTATGTTCCGTGTGTGATCATGATGCATTCACTATTAAGCATCTTAACGATGTGCACATCTAACATTCTTATTTCAAAAAAGATCACGAGAACAACAGCCTAGATTGTTAGCAACACCCATACCCATATACATTTTTTTTCTTTAAGATCATTGATTATTCGTAGCACATTTGGATGGGTTTGATAAGGTTTAGAACCACACATTTAACCATATAATTATAAACATAAATTGGTGGTGGAGCAGTTAAGTAAACCACACCCTGAACCAAATTAGAACAAAGTACTACCAAGTGCTGGCATGAGCGAAATCTACTAAGCTACCCTTTCGCCTTCAACGTCGTGGTTCCATCATTGTCTTACTAATGCATAAATTTACAGATCACAGTCACTGCCAATGTCAAATATTAAAGTTGGATATTCTATATATCTTATACATAGGATAAACTACACCGGCTGGATGGAAGCATTTGTAATAAATCCAAGTTATTTACAGCTTTATAAATAGATGCATCCAGAGAACTCAGAAATCTGAGGTATGGATGCAATTATTAAGTTTTAGTACAGTGTATTTGTATATATAGGCTGGCATGGTACTCTATTTTCTGAACTAGATGATGCATAAGACTTGAGAAGTAAAAGTTAACTACAGAAATACACTACTGGTACCCGCAAGGTACCTGTTGACCCAATCCAAAGTTGTGGGGTCTTCATTTGAGAAATCAAAAAACTCATCAGTATTGAAGCTAAACTTCGAAGATTCAACTCCATGTTTGTCTTTGGTGGCGACATCCTCTTCTTTCATCTCCTTGTTAACTATATCTACCGCTGTCCTTCTCTCAGCTAATTTGGGGCCATCTCTTGTTGAATAATGATCGGTTTGTTTTTCCATTATTTCCTTCTTTTTGCTTAAATGAGAATTCCAATAGTTTTTGATCTCATTATCGGTTCGACCTGGTAGTCTTCCAGCAATCAGTGACCACCTAAAATCGTATTTAAATTAATACAATCATCAATGAAGTATAAGTTTCATAAAATAGAACTACCTATAAAATTTGTTAAATTCACACCGTTGATGGTTTTGATGAAATTGAGAAAACATGGAACCTGTTTCCTAAAAGTTTATGAAGCCTAATAATCAAGTCTTCCTCTTGGTCTGATATATTTCCTCTCTTGATGTTTGGTCTCAGATAATTTAGCCATCTTAGCCTACAACTCTTGCCACACCTCTGTAAACCTGCAAACCTGATAATTTAATCACATAGTTTGGCCTCATTTAACTAGTACTTTAGTTTCGTATACGTACCTGCTTTTGTTGCAATGAGTGTCCATTTTTTAGGACCATGTATCTCTATAGTTTCAGCTAGCTTTTCATCTTCTTCTGCTGTCCATGCTCCCCTGTTGATTTCTTTCTTCGATGGTTTATTTGTCTTCGAGTCCATGCTAGAGGGAGCTATGTATCTTTGTGAAGAACTCACCACTCAGATAGTCATTTATATGCGACACGTGAATGATTGCAATGTTAGCTGTGCTGAGTGATTCTGTAGATGGAATCTTTAGGTATATTTTAGAAAGATGTTCTATGGAGAGCACTTAAGACCAGTGACATATGTGTATTATTAAACTAATGGGGTGGTATTTATATGGTTATATTAAACTTATAATGCATTATTATACTGACCCGTAAACAACGACGCCTTTTATGGGATGTCTCGAAAAAAGAAGAAGCAAAATTCCTTTTTTTTTATGGTTCAATTCAAATTAACCTCTTGTCCATTAGTAAATTTTAACGATTACAATGTGCCTGAAATAGTGGAAATGCTCTTCTAAAGGAATCCCTCAATTTGTGCAATTGGTGTTAAAGAAACACATAGAAGGCTTCAAGGTGCACAAATGATTTTGGTCCACAACAATAATTGTCATTATTGAAGATTTTTTGAGACATTTGATGAATAGTTAGATCATTTTCGTTAAACTATATTAGTAGATTTAAAACAGAGGAAGCGTATTGTATGGTGTCAGATTTATGATTTTACCTTATGTAATTCTGTTTGTTGTTATAATATACATAGCCAGCAGTTGCATGCAATCTGCTTGTAAAGTAGTAGAGCTGGCAAGATGGGCGGGTTGGGTAACGGGTCAGAATGGACTGGATCAAAATGGGTCATTCTTAGTACAGGTCAATATGGGTCTGGTTGACCTGTAAACACTTTTTGGCCATGTCTAAATAATTAATTTGTTAATAAGGATTACTGAAACAGCTATAGATATGACAATAACAAGCAAAATCTTCACATGAAACAACTCAGGAGGTTGTATAATTTTCAAAAAAAATCTTGGGCGACTTTCAGACCGTTGGGTCCAAATGACCCATTCCCCTACTAGCTAAATTGATTCATTTGACTTGTTTTAGACAAAATAAAAACACAACCCAAATCTACTCGTTAATTAGTAAATGGGGTTCAACTTGCCACCTTTGAGATAAAACACAACCTGAATCGACTCATTAATCAGTAAATGGATAAAAATATAAGTAGTCACTATTCACTTGCACCTCTTTCATGGTCTGGTTGCAGTTTCTGTCGCTTGGTGGAACAATGCTGTTTTACTAGCTAGTAGCAGCCATATGGTAGTAGCAATTTGTTTCTTCTCACAAAAGTGCAAACAATAATATGCCACCAAATGGTTAGGTTGGAATTATGTTTTATTTAGAGGTTAGGTGATATAATGACGATGATAACATCAATTATATAAGTTTTATTTATACTTATATATATATCAAAAAAAAAAAAAATAGGATCCTTAGCCACACTTTCTTCTTTTCAATAGTGTCGTTATAAATATATTAAATAGCGTAGAGTGGAATTATATGATGCAACAGAAATGATGTCGATAGCTCTTATCCTACTAATTGTTGGACTATAATATTAGTAACTTCAAAATTCAAATGACAATAGAAAATAAGCATATATAATGCAGAAACAAAATTTACATCTATCCATAATTTCCTTGTCAAAGATTAGATTGCATTAGGGATGGATGGATGGATGGATGGATGGATAATAGTAAAAGACAAGATTGTCGTGCAAGAATACGTGCGAGTCCTCCAAATGTTGGTTCTACTTACCCTCATAAAGTTATGATGGTGAAACCTCTCAACAGTTTACATATATCTTACTGCATCATATTTTTCATGACTTGTTTTCTGTACTTCCTAACTACTAGTCGCCACAGGAAGATTGTTAGATATATATATATATATATATATTTTATAGGGCAAATACCATTAAAAGTTTATATTTTACATAAATTTCTTTCTTTACCTATTTCTGTTTCGTTTTTTTAAAGGATTGAATTATAGAATATCGATTTTTTAGTTTCATCCTTAAGTCATATGTTAAATGCTAGCATGGTTTGACACATCATTAAAAACACCACATGGACTGCTGAGTTGGATCCAAAAACCCATCGACAACCCGGGAACTTTCATGCGTGTCTCCAAACAATTCCTCCGAACACACGTAAACGCTTTTTAATCATGCTTTTTAATATTTGGATGGAGCCGAAGAAACTGTTCGGAGACACGGATGACGGAGGAGAATTGTCGTGGATGGATTTTCGAACCCAACTCAGTAGTCCATGTGGAGTTCTTATTGGCGTGTCAAACCACTTTGACATTTAACGAATGTAACTAACGATCTTCCTCTTTTTGTTTGATATTTAATACTCGAATCCTTTAAAAAACGGAAATAGGTTCCTATTTTATAAGTAGCATTTTCCCTATTTTATATGCCGAGAGTTAGCTTTTATCCTAAAATATGAAGCAATGACTTGTAGCCTAGTCGCTCAAAAGTGAACCACACCTTTAGCTAGTATAGTAAAACCTGGTAGAAAGAGAAAACTATAGAATATAAAGAATTTGTTAAGTTTAGCAGACTGGTTATTTATTAGGAAATACAAATATTTTTAAATGTAAAGGAAAGGTTTACTATATAGGAGACAAGAGTTTGTGATAATAGTCCAACCATCTTTATAAAAAAAATAACCTGATGAACTTCTTCCTCATGTATTATTTAGTACAAACTAGCATTTTTACCCCACGCGTTGCCGCGGGAACGACTCTTTTTAAGTTTGCATAATCACGTAGTATACAAATAAAAAAAAGTAATCTTAAAATGATACAATAAGAATAATAATATGTAAAAAAATTAATAATCTCAAAGTGACTATACAAATACATTTATGTTAAATACTCGAACCCAAAATAAAAAAATGTAA